>UELU01144306.1:28902-80844 GCA_900490025.1 Megastigmus dorsalis | reverse complement strand
GAGAGAGACAGAGAGAGAGAGAGAGAGAGAGATCCAATAATGCCAGGGGTGTTCGGTGGGATTGTCGTCCGGTCCCGTTGTCCGGTCGTCCGCGCGCTCACGGTCTATTTAGTCCACTGGGGGATATATTTGCCTCTCCCCCACACTTCCTTTCCTCCCTCCTGTCCGATCGTCGAGGGACCTATCTCGCACCCGTATATCCGCTACACTCTGTATATAGACAGACTCACGCACATTCGACTGGCATGCACGCGCCTCCTCGCGACCGCTTCACACTCGTCCCCTCTGCAGATACACACGCACGCACACACACCCACACACACACACATACACACACATATATATGTATGCACGATGACGCTTTTCGATTCTCCGACAAGGTTCTGACCGGGCTTCAATATATACCTATACTCGTATTATACAGATTTAAGGATGCGTGATGTATATGCCTCCGGGTTCTATTAGGTCGAAGCTTTGTTCTTGAATTGTTTATGAAGGTAACTGCTTATTTTTCGATGAAGCAGGTTATATGTACGACGGGGACTTGGTTTGTCGCACAGTACTTTCTCGGATTTCTGATATCTTTGGCTTACATTTGAAAAAGTTTTACCTCGATTTGATTCTGCTTTCATAAATTTTGAAGTATTTTGTATTTTAGTTGATTGAATGTTTTAATATTTTAACGATCTCTGGTTTTGAAGTGATTTAATCTAGATGATCGAACAGTGAATCGTATTATGTATATAGCATGAAAAATAGATATTTAAGGAACATTATAACTGTGCAAAAATTTTATAATATCTGCACTCTGTAGATTTGATAGGATGCATTTGAGCCGAAAGTTCGTGTTTGACGTTGAATATATATTGCAAAGGGCACTTTATCGATTAAGCTATATCAAATTCTGTTGTTATACAGAATCTGAACTCCTCGATTAATGCTATATAGAAATACATCTTCTTTATTTTAAGTTTGCATTTCATCTATACCGATTGCCCAACATACATGTTTACGTTTTGAAACCTTGTAAATAAATTAAGATTATGTGTATGAAGAAATGAAACTTCGATTTCACCTTTATTTAATTTACAAAAAAAATCCGTCGTTCGAGGGACGCAGAAGTACATGCATATGCATTCCCCAAAGGTCCGAGAATGTAAGTCACATTGAAAGGGCGAAGGAAGAGTAGGCAATATAAGTGTTTCAGGGATCGAACTATATGGACCAGTCAGGGACCTACCGTGATGACTGTAAAGAAGCGACATCTCTCTCTCTCTCTCTCTCTCTCTCTCACTGTCTCTTTCGGTTTCTTTATCTCCTTCCCTCGGGCTTTTCTCGCGACGAATGGACGGACGGACGAGGGCAGAGATATCAAACCCCGAGACGAGCAAGAGATTTCAGGATATGAGGCAGAAGAGGTGGAGGTGGAGGAGGAAGAACATTCGAGTCAAGCACGTTTCTGATTACTGCTGGAACATTCGTCGGGATATGATTCGAGTTTCGTTCTTATATACGGGAGATTTATTCCTACGGCTTATACCTATTCCATCCTCTAGCTCTGCTTTACGTTCTTTCCACTTCTTTTATTGGACTTGATATTGTTTGTTTTGCTTTTTTTCCTCAGCTCTCTTATTTTGCTCTCATCTCAGTTGGTTTGGTACTGCGGGATGACTGGGATATTCGAAACGGTTGGGGCTTAAAAAGTTTAATGGAACGTTTATAAGTGCATATTGAAGTGTTTGCAACTTGGGCTGTTAAGGAGCCTTGTTTACGTGAGTGTTTGTTTCGAATGACATTAAATTGAAGGAAAAAACGGACGCTTTTCATAAAAATTGCGGCTAGTACTCGTACAAGCGAATACAACTACGGTTAAGATTTGCGCTTTTGCAGCTTTCTTTTGCAGACCTCAATAATCAGTTAAAAGAATATATAAAAATTAAATATTGAGATACAGTTGCGACAAAAAGTTTTTGTTAATATTCAATCCATTTTCTGTTCACTCATAAAGCGCATCAATTCTATTTGTTTAAAAATATAAATGCGAATGTACAAAATAATATATTCGAAAATATTTGCTTTTCAAACAAAGAAATATCTGTCAGCCATTGATTGATTCCGGACGAAAACGATTTTTTTCTTGAAAAAGGAATTGTTACAGTTTGCCCATGTGAAACTGTTTTCTACTTGACTCAAACAGAATCTGCTAGTATATAATTCTCTGAGGGTTTAAATTGAATTTTTTACTGTGATATTATATGTATGTGTACGTTACGTAAAAGTCTTAAGTTTGAAAGAATTTTTACTTGCTATATTTTTGAAAGTTTTTGTTGAAATTAAAACTCGGAGCAGATTGGGTAGTAAGTATATAAAGCTTTATATTACGACTTTTACAGTTGGCTTCTAGCGTTTTTAAAATGTATGATAATAACTAATTACTAGAGATAAAATGTTTCCGTAACAAGTTGTATTTGATGAATTTAGGACAGAAAGTTTGACTTGTTCTTCAACTATGTGCATGTAAAATAGATGGGAAGTCTCAAGAATTAAAACTTTATAAAATATCCTATGGCAAATGTCAAAGTCCGGAAGGCCATTCCCCGCGAGAAAAGGTATGGCTTACTTTAAAAGTCAGGTTTCTACAACTTATATTATTCTTTATACCAAAGTGAAGTGCGACAAAAGTAACGGACAACATGAATAAAGTTTCTGTTCTTTTCAAAAATCTAATTTCATCTGACGAGTTCAATAATTTAACATCCATATCCGAGCTGAAGAGATTATAAGAATATGACATTTTGTACACAGTGAAGAAGAAACATCCAACGAATTTCGTCTGCTTGCAAGAATTTCCCGCACGTATTTCACATATAATTATGGCATTCTCTAGAGCTGCAATAATTGAGGAAATTAGTCCGCCGACATGGGCAACGTTACTCATTTATTCATTCTACGTCCACGAGCACTACGTACACTTGTAAAAAATTCTTCGGTAGAAAGAAGGTGTTTAAAAAAATACAAAAAGAAAAAAGGAACACACCGCGAGTGGCTGCTGCACAAAGTTTTATCCTGGCCGTTCATCGCGGGGACAAATTTGCCAATTTACATGCTTGACAAACAAGACGCCGCCGCTGCCGTCACCGTCGCCAAGTCAACAAATTTAGCGACTCGCGCGCTCGGCGAAAGGGATGACTTTTATGCGGCGCGCGGGGTAAAATAAAAAGTAAAAGTCAGGAGGAGGAGGAGGAGAAGGAGGAAGAAAAAACAAGAAAGCGAGGCGCGCGGGAGAAGCTTAAGAAGGCCAAGGGAGTGTGACTGTCGGCGTAACTTGCTTAAAGTCAATAAGGGCGCGACAAGTCGGAATGGCGATGAATCATTCGGTGAATGAGAAAAGTCGCTCGCTTCTCTTTTACTTGTTCTGTCTCTCTCTCTCTCTCTCTCTCTCTTTGTCTGCTAATATTCCGCTGAAGCTTTCTTGGCTAACGCGCCCAGGGTCCGAAAGAGTTTCATTCATAAATCGAACGTAAAATTGCTTAGTCTCCATCAACACGTGCACTGTATGAGTTGATTAGTTGAACGGATACGAAATTTTATTGCGAAATTTTGGAATATCGCTATTGTTATATGATAATGTTATATATTATTCCCCAATTGAATCTTAATAAAACAGCATTAATTTCAGAATAGGAATAGCACATGTGGTTCGATATCGTTGCAGTCGATAGAAATCAACTGAATATAATGAAATAAAGAATATTTGAAAATATATTTACATTCTTTTACGGTAATAAAAGAGATCTGTGACAAAATTGAGCATATTTTAATTGTATTCTACAACAGTATCAATAGAATGAATAATTTTTTCAACTCGTTTTCACGAAGATAAAAAAGGTGTAGCCACGGGTGCGTAGGAGTGAGAGAAAAAAGCCTGCAAGTATTACGTCAGCCTCGGCACAATCTCGTTTTTTTCCTATATATACTGCAGGCAGCTATTGGTATAACACCATTTGGCAAGCACACGTGGAACTGCACGATGTGTTCAGCGCTTTCAGAATGACACGCTCGTAGCAAATTATCGCCCAATTATACCGTCTCTTGTCTATCCTCGTCGGTGGCTGAAAACAAAGCGACAGCTCAGCGCGCAAACCCAGACCTCTGCATAAGTGGATACATTTACCTACACTGCACGTTTATACGCGCATAGATACACACACACACACACCGCCGACAGGCACAAGGCGTTGTCAACTCGTGCGATGATTCCCTCTCTCGCTCTTGTAATTCAAGGATGAAGGGAATGAAATTTCTCTCTCTCTCTCTCTCTCTCTCTCTCTCCCTCTCTATCTCTCCGCTAAGCTATCGTGTGCCTGCGCGCGCGCGTGTGCAGTGTATATGGGAAGCTCCGCGCGAAGCCGAGTCGGAATCTCCCGCGTTTGTCAAATCGCAGGCCGAGATATTTCCATGCGCGTTCTTCGGATTCCAGGGTATAGGCTGTAGTGTTATACAGCCGTGCTCGCTGTTAAGCTGCTACGCTAACGCTTTGCTCCCCCCTGTCCCCCGTTGCACCCAACAATGTATATTCCATGTTATGTGCGGCATATACGGCTTTTCATACAATTTACTGATGAAGCAGTTTTTGGCGCGCGTATAGGGACCTTAAAGTAGGTTGTTTCGTCGCTTGAGTTATTTTGAAGCGCACGACGCTGCTAGTTTGCGATATGCCTTCTTACGAGAAGTTTATACCGAATTCCACGCGCGCTAAAATTAAGAGTAAAAGATTTTCGCAAATATAGACATTCCGTATCTTCCTTTTGTAATGGTAACAATCAGAAATATATGCGAAAAGATGTGTGTGGGCGCATGTGAGAGAGAGAGAGAGAGAGAGAGAGAAAAAGGGGCGAGCCAATCGTTGATAATACGTCCATCGTTGCGTCGACGAGCTTCTGCTCAATTATCCAGACGATTTTATCTCCTCTTTTCACGGACTGATGGTCTGTTATTATTGCCGGCGGTACAGGCTTAATGAATTCGTTAATTGACGACGATGAACAGAAGAATATATATATAAAAGGTGAACGAACGCGACTTTCCTGCAGGAGAGTGTGCAGGTGACTATCCATCCACCGACTATTTCTATATATATTATACAGTCATATTTGTGTTGCATTCGACCGGGGGTGGCCAATTTGTTCGTTGATAAATGTAAATATCTATGAAATTGCGGCAATGCTCGTTATCAAAATTGGGTATGCGTTAACTTTGAGGTAGAATATGATGCGTGTATAAATAATGAATTTATTATATAGCATTTTGGCGAATGAAAGTAATTAATTCGAAATCTGATTGATTATTACATGGTAAAAATGAATCTATAATAATAATAATCTGGATATATTTTCTCGTCTCATATGTTACTGTCCCTATTCCTAATCAGTTAAGGCCAAGGGTATGAGTTTTTAATGAATTCAAAGAAAATTATAAATTATATGAAATACTTTATTCCTTTAATTGTAAAGTCGAACTTTTAGATTTAATTTAAAATAAAAACATAGTCAAAATATTAAAAATTAAATAGTTTATTCATTTCTGTACTGGTAAGATAAATTTTTGAGCTCATGTTATAGAATACACGATCAATTTGTCGTCAATTTGCACGCAACTGCGGATGCAAGTTATCCGCACCAAGGAACCATTTTTAGCCGCGGCTGCACAATATCAGATAGAAAATCCCATCTACGGGAGAATCGCTGGGAAGATGATGAAGCCCCGGCCTCGCCTCCTCTTATAGACTGAATACGTACACCTCTATTTATCCACTTTGAATGTGCGCCACAAACGCGCGCGTACATTCGATTCGATTCCACCGTCTCTCTCTCTCTCGTTTTACCCGCTACGTAATATAGAGTACTAGTCGGGTTCCCTCTCATCTACTCGCTTGCGCGCGCTTGTGCGTGTGTGCGTGTGTGCGCGTGTGTGAGCGCGAGTGCAGAGAGCGCCTTGAACGGTGGGCATATACCGTGTTCGATAACGAAATGATCCCGCAATTAGGAGCGCACGTGTGCCTGCAGTGTGTGTGTGTGTGTGTGTGTGTGTGTATGCTCCGCAGCTCCGAGGAGAGGTCTCGTGCTCAGCCGGGCGTATAGAGGGCCCCGCGTTTTGATAATTGTGAAGAATCGTCTCTCTCTCTCTCTCTGCCATTACCTTAATTACGATTGCAGATGTATGCCGTGGCGGCGGCGGCGGCGGCGGCGGCAGAGCTCGGCTTCATCGGGGCGGGCGTAATTTTAATGCCTGCTCGCCGCCGGTAATGCAATATGTAATTGTGACGTATGTGCGCGCGAGCGAGCGAGCCTAGGGTGAAGACGAGCCTGCGCGTTTTACGTTTGCGCGCGAGTTTTATATAACCTTATCTATACGGTAGCAGCTTTTTCTGCCTCGTGCGGCTCTGGGCTGCGTTTTTTTGTTCGCTAGCTACGAGCGAGGGGATTTGACGAGGACGAGGTTTTTGCCGTGTATTATACGGCGCTTGCGTCTTTTTTCTGTTTCTTTAATTAATTAGCCGAGGCGCGCTATGGATGAGTCGTCGGTCCGCACGGGTGAAACACAAGCTGGAATATTAAGCGAGAAACGAATGGTTATTGGTCGGAGTCGGTATGTATAAATAATTTATACAAGGCTCCTCTGTAACGGGCATTAATCAATGCCTCAAGGCGCCATAGAGCTGCTTATCGATTAGCCATACATTGTTTACGCGTGTTAAAATACACTCTCTACCTCTCGGTCAATTAGCAGGGCTCGCAATATACATTTGCTACGCTGCAAGAGAGCGATATTCGAGACGCGCGGGCGCGCACGTCCCGATTAAAAATGGACGAAAAGTCGAATTCCTCAAGCGGCGCGGGCCGCACGTGTAGGCGCGAGAAGCAATTTTTAACGAGGGAAGAATGCGTGGTACGGGTCAACGAGGGTCAAATCGTCTCGGGAGTAGCCGCTATATGTAATAAGAATCTACGCTGTACGCGAGTGCATTCGCACCGAGTCATGGTGAACCATGGCTTAGTCATGTCGGGCTTCCTGGAACAGTCGGAATTCAGCGCGCGGAGACTCGCTATACAGCGTTTCATGATGTATATCCCCCCTCCCCCCGCGTTGATCTAACGCTTTAAGCGTTGCGTCATGCTTGTAAAACTTGATGTATCATTTGACTGTAGGGACCGCGCGACGATGAGTTTCGAAGCCTTACGCGACGAGAAAGATCGTAAGAGCTGAGGGCTGAGCATCGTTCTCTCGACGGATTCGTGTACAAAAATTTTCCTGCCTCACGGAGAAACATCTTGTACTGGGCTACCGGGAGGGAAAGTCGTAAATAGTCGCTGTACCGCGTTGAAATCGCTGAGACACCGTGGAATAATAATGACACTTGGATAATTTGATCTGCGAAATTTAAGCATCGACGAGCGTTTTTGTTTCATGCTTTCGTACAACCGATAGACCGAATACGTTAACTTTTTTTTCCTTCGAGACAGTTTTGCATCAATTAATAAATTGAGTCCAATCGAGTAATCGATTCATACAAATTATTTCAGAGGTAGTGTCGCATTCGATGCTTATGGACTTTGTATTTTTTTCTCGAATGTTTAATATGCAAGCACACACATACTTATTCGTTTACCTATCGTTACCGATTCTGCGATTAGACGTGATACACTTCAAACGCTTTCCTTATCCTCGCTTTATTTTCATGCACTCAAGCGTATACAAGTGTAAAATAGACTACCACTTGCATGTACACGTACATAACTAAGCCTCGAACCAAACAACAACGTTGCATGAGCGGAGCATCCAAGTAACAAATGTACTCTTTACCGGTATCGACCATACGTCTTCTTCATTTATTACTTCATTACAATATCTATGAATGAAATTTGTTGAAAAAATTTTTGTAATTCCCCCCTTGTGGCATTGACAATCTCACTGTTGAATATAAGGTAGTAACAGAGGGTAAAAATTAATGCTTATAATTCGACACTCGCCGAGAACTGCACAGATAAGATCGCATACGCAGTCGCTCATGAAAAGAGTAGTATAAAGTGCGCGGCCGGGGCACCAGACGTAAATCTCTCAATTAATCAGTGGCGGCTTTTTAATCCGAGGTAGTTAACCGCCGCTCAAGTTCCGCTGCATACACACGCACACACACACACACACACACATGCAATATTATATTCGCGTCCCCTCCTCCTCCTCCTCTTCCTCGGCGGCTATACTGCAGCTCTGTCCCGTTTTAACCGCGCGGGAGATTTCTTTTTTGTCTCCGCTCGCCTCGTATCACGAGCGGTGACGAACCGACGCATATATATACGAAGCGCGCATAGTTGTCGGGCGAGGTTATTAAAACCGGGTTGTTCACGTCAGTTATAATAAGATCATCCTGTCTAGAGAGCAGCAGCAGCAGCAGCAGCAGCAAGGAAGGGAAAGATCGTGTGCCCGGTTATTCTTGATCGCGACTCGGGGCTCCTGTGTATGCATTGTCCGAGCTTTGGTCACGACTCGCGTGCCTCGGTATCCGAAGCTAAGCGTGCGAGATAATTTTTCAAATATTGACAGGCAGCTTATGGAGAGAGAAGAGAGAGAGAGAGAGAGAGAGAAAGAGAGAGAGAGGTTGTGCACACTGAACTTCATGGCGATGCGGCAGTTAAACATTTTGATGCGCCGGACAAGCATATACATATATAGGATAGCTACCAGCGCTTTTCCGCAGCTTATTAGCCGGATAGTAAATTCATGAGCATTGGAGCCTCCATTTTACATATACATATATCTTGTTCTCGTGATATTTTCGCCGCATAGCTTTTCTTGTAGACTCGAGTTTCTATGTCGACGTTCATGCATATAAGCTTGTTTGAAATTATGATCGAGACACAATTATTATTTGGAGATGAGTCTGACGGTAATGAATTATAAATTTGATCTGACGCTATTTTACTTGATGGACGCGCAATCGTTGCGAAACCCGAAGAAATATATATATGATGTTTGCAACTGTAGCTATGATGCGTTAAGTATTTATTTTTATCTTTCGATTCGATAATAATTGTGCGTACTGCATCGAGAAAATCCTCAGAATAAAGCGTCTATTTCTCGGAGAAATCGCTTAATTGAAATCCTTATACCGTATCGCGCAGCTCTGCGAGCGTCTACCAAAATAGTCTCGGTACGCGGAATGCACGAGTATAAGCTATATAATCACTCGTATACCTCTTCTCTATGCCATTCCAATCGTTATAATTTTATTATAGAAATTTTGCCGCATCTACAGTCGGCACACCGAAGACAAATTAGCAGCCGACTTTGTCAACGATGAAGAACAAAAACTCTTGACATAGTTTCCTAAATTGATTCCTCGATGCCCGACGCTTCGTCGGTAAACATAAATATACCAAGAATCAACCAAGAATGCAGCTTAAAGATAGGCCGGAATTACAACTGAAACCGTTGAAAGCTGTCACATTAATGGACTTACCCTATATGCACCGCGTGTAACCACGTACATGGTACGTTAGACGTAGGCAGGTCCGCGCGCTTTATCAATCAACATCCGTCGAGCTTTCAGCAGCGCTATTCAACAAGCGAATCCCCGATAATAAGGAGTGAAACAGCCTCGTAAGCTCGTCTCGCGAAATCAATTTAATCAAGAGAACACGCTTTACGTGTCTACTCGCTCGACTGACGTCGTGTGTGTGTGTGTGTATAGACACGTTGTTTTGTTACATAGGGTCTAGGGATGGGGTATGCGACTTTGCGTTCAGCAACAACACGTCGCAATAAGCATCGGCGATTTTCCGCAAGCTACGTGGGGGTCGGGAGAATGGAGAAAAATCAGTAGGCGCGACACGCACGGGGGACAGAGAGTCGAGAAGTCAGGCGCGCGCGTCTTGCTTGTCGTCCATTGGGACAGACTAGAAGGTATACGAGGAAGCAGGACTAGGATGATGATAAAAAGTCGTAGTAGCGTGAAAATAAATGTTCGGCTGAGAATAAGCCTGGCTTGGGCGTAATAAGGTATATGTGTGGGATGCGAGAGGGGAATCTTGCCCTTGATGTATCTAGGCATTACTACAGCAGATCTATATATGTTTCTCGAGCGGTGTATAAAAGATGCCGAGTAAGCTCTGCGGGGCATTTCTTTTATTTCTATGGCTTGTGAATATTTGTAAGCTCGTGTACTTTCGTGTATACAGTTGAACACGAATGGCAAAATGCAGAGGTGAAGTTGAAAGAGCTTCGAGTGGTATATCGCTCGCTAAAACCATTGCGTATATACGAAACAGTAATTATATACAGCACAAAGTCAATTATATTTAGCGATAACGGTGCAATTACAGGCGCGATTATTCGACAAATAGCTTCAAAATTCGTACTCGACCGATATTTAATGCACAAATTGCACTAATCCAATTTTAGTATGTTAAACGTTTACGTCTTATTAGTCGAGCCCTCGACAGCTCAAAACTCGGCTCGACTCATCCAAATAAATGCCAGCTCCACGGCCAGTGCTCGATTTATCCAATTTCCATGTGAACGATTCAATCCGGGGGGAGTCGCCGCTCCGGATCCAACAACCTGTACGCACACCGAAATTCGCCCCAACGGCATCAGCCACGACAGGGTAAAAAAGTTCATTAGCCCGTAAGGATCGGTCAGCTGTTATCTACCAACGGAGCCTGCACCGTGCCGTCCGAGCTATGGGGGAGGAAAAATTCAAATTATTCCGACCTCCGTCACCTTGGCCGCGATATAAGGGCCGATATCTCGCGGCGTAGTTTGCGGTTCATGGGGCCGACGGCGCGGCGTCGGCGGCACGGGGCGGAAATTTAATCACGACCCTTCGGCAGTGGCTCTCCTCCTCCTCCTCTAGTCCTGGCCTTTTTCCTCGCCCGGCTCCGACGCACACATACGCCATCTGACAGGGTGAAAAGCGATCCTCGATTTCCTCATTCATCCATCCGGAAGGCTCTCCCCGCCACCTTGCAACCTTCTCTCCCCGTATCGCACGCATACACACACATGTGTACACATACACACACACCTACATGTATTATATATGGAGAGTGAAGTGGCCAGCATGCGGTGGAGGTGGCTGCTGTTGGCGAAATCGCCGGGCGATTTATAAACGTCGCGTCGTGTATGCGCGAAGCTGCCGCTGCCTTTGCCGCCGCCGCGAGTCGAGGACTGATGAGATTTTTCCAACCTCTCGGACCGGCTCTATTTTCTCTATACCTTTATATATACCAGTCGCTTATATACACATGTATAGACACGCCGGCGTTCTATGGGCGTCTTATCGCGGCGAGCTTTCCTTCCGATTTCTATCTCGACGGATTTTCAAACGACTTTGGCCTCCGAGACATTTTTTCTCCTCTCCTTTCGTCTGCAGGTCCAGTGCGTATAGTTATACATGTACGCGCGTATACAAGTGGCGCGCGGGGAAAGAAGGTAAGTTATGTATGTTTGGGGGGTGGCTAGGCCAGTATAGTGTTTTTTGCACCGGGGCCGAAAGAAAGGAGAGCCCATGAGAGAGAGAGATAGAGAGCATTGTGTAAGTGTAGCTCAGGCATAAGACGACGGTGATTTATAATGCAGCAAAGGGTATGATTTATCGAGGAGATTTCAGCGATGCAAAACTTGATAAACTGCACTCAGTATCAGCTTTCCCGGTGAAAATTAAGAAGTTCCATGTGATTGATTTCCAAGGGCTTTGCTCTAGATTGCATCTCTCTCTCTCTCTCTCTTGCACACCCTGTGTCTGTGTGTATCATGCGCTATATGTTTATATAAGAGTCCCTCATTTGCGCTGCGTCACGCCCCTCTTTTGGATATAAACTCTCTCTCTCTTTCTCCGGGTATATGTATACATAGAAAGGGGGTATAGGCGGGTAATATCGTTGAGCGTCAACCTTTAAATGCGCCTCTTCTGTAGGGACGTATATACTCGCCTCCTTCCCTCCGACTTCCGTCGCTCCTGTCGCTGCTCCTCCTCCTCCTCCCTTTTACCCCCGGGGCTAATACATTATTCTTCCTCCTCGTTCGATTACAATGAATATAAGGCCGCGTCGATTGCCTATATACATATAAGCTGCTTTCTAAGAGCCTCGTGCTCTCCCCGCGCATTTTTCTTCGCCTCTCCTCTCTTACATCCTCCTCCTTTTCTTTTTTGTTTTCTTGCAAGTAAGCGAAAATTGAAAGAAACGCCTCGTCGAATGGATGTATTATCATCGCTTGGTTCGCTTAAAACGGATCGCTTATTGCTCAAACTGGCTGACTCCAGTTATTGCTTCGTCTGTTTGAGTTAAGAATATATATACGTATACGAGGGGGAGTCAACTCAATGCTTCAATATGAATTTATGACTCTTTACTTTCTGTTATTATGCCTATGAAAGCCAAAAGCTTCTATTTAAACAGCGTTTAATAAACTTCGGGTGTATATGTATGTCATAAGTCTATTCTTTGCACATTTTAGATTATTTCCTTTGACAAACAGTTTAAATTATACGAATATCTTTAAATATGCAGCTATATGCATTTATATATTTATATACAGCTGCATATTCTATACATCTTCATTATCGTGAATAATATAATGTCTTTTATGGTCATTTTTAAGCTTACACGTAAAATTAAATCAATTTTCCAGTATGTGGAGACCAGCGAAAGAGCAGCGGGAAAATTTTGCCATTATGAATTGTGAGTTTAATTTGATAAAAAGTGCGCATACAAACAGGGTCGAGCGGGTAAATACAAAAGGACGTGCGCTTTGTCGAGCTCTATATAACCTACAAACTGGAGAACTCTCACCGAGAGAAAATCGCGTCTGCAGTGGCCTCTGTGAGGCTCTTCTTTCGCTCGATTATATGGAACAGCAGCAGCCTATGTGCCAGCGAGCGAGCGAGCAGGCAAAGTTATCGCCTCTCTCTCTCTCTCTCTCTCTCTCTCCCTTCCTCTCCCAGTCTCTCTTGTTCTCCCACTCGGTTCGGAGCAAAGAGTTAATTAATCGCAATTAAGGGCGATTCCACTATCTGGATTCTAATTGAGACTTTCACAAAGGCGCGTCTTGGGCGGATGTGGCTCTTGCGGTTCAATTCGCTACTGGCGGCGGCGGCGGCGGCGGACGGGCTCACCCAACTCCGCCGATTCTTCCTCCCCTCGGGATAATCGAGAGACGAGCTTGCAAGAGAGACAAGGACAGAAACAGAGAGGGAGCTAGAGCAAGAGCGAGAGAGAGAGAGAGAGAGAGAGAGAGAGAGAGAGAGAGGGAGAGAGAGAAGGAAAGCTCTCGTGATGGACGATGCACTCTCCTTGCTCTCTTGAGCTCTTTAAAACTACCAACTCGCCCTACATATATATACCATCGTATATATGTACATATACATTTCAGCTTTTTACGTGCTCTCTTGCTCTCCGCTGCTCTCGCGCTCACATTTTTTTCTGCGCCTGTACTTTTTTACATCCTCCGCGGTCGTTTCTCTTTTTATCTCGTATAAGGTATAGTCCTGCTCGGTTTGCTTAGTGCCCGCTCGTATAATTGATAAGGGGGTGAGACAGAGTGAGAGAGGGAGAGAGAAAGGGTTGGGTTCGAGCTGCTGCAATTGCGGGACATTTTTTTCAGATGGGGTGGAGGATGAAAGGGAGAGAGAGAGAGAGAGAGAGAGAGGGAGAGACGGTGGCTCGCGAAAGAATCGGATGCTGGCGCGACATAGGAAAACACTTTTGGCGCAATAAATTATGAACGATCGGAGCTGCGTCGCCGCCGCGCCGCTGTAAACGAGAGGGAATATGTGCTCAAAGCATTTTCGGGAACACTGACCCGCTGTATGATCGTGTAAATGTACCGCGGAAATAAAAAAAAGGAGAGGTTGAGACCGCCAGAGATATATATCAAACATCTCTTTGCTGGTAAATCCCTGTATAATAAATATTTGATAAGGTTTGATTTTTTTAAATTGAGCGATGGGCTACTAGCTTTGAATGCTAATATTGAAGAATTTAAAGTTGTGCCACATTGTTTGAACAGATGATATTATTTTTTCATAGACGGTAAATATCGAAATTATTTAGTTACATTGACTTTCAATTTTTTCAGCTCTTTTAGGAAAACTCACTGACTATAGACGAATTAAATTTTCGTGACATGCAGTATGGATAGAATTACAAACTATTCGAGAAAAGCTTCGGCGTCAAACAGCTGCCAATATTGATGGAACTGAATTAATGAAAGAGAAGAAAACCAGTAGTTAAGCCGGAGTTGATCAATTTTATATGTATAGACAAGAACATTGTTCATACACAGGTCAATCAGTTAATTAATCCTATTTTATACTCAACATTTAGATTAATGATATAAGGTAACTAAAGTGTGGTTAATGCGAAACGACCGAGCATATAATTTCAGAAATAATAGTTTTAAAAAATTTCCCAGCTGCTGCTCTGGTTCTCGTAAATTTCTGAATTTTTCACTAATTCAACTTTAGAGGGCACTTTTTCTTCGCTTAAGGGGATTAAAATTTTTTCGCCAAATTCGTATATTTCTCCAACCCATTCGGTGCAAACATATCCAAGAGCATAGAACTTTCAAATTGCCCGTTATATATACGCACTTGGCGTATTCGTGATTTTAAGAATCGTTTAAAGACTCTTTCTTTACGCCTCGCGGAATCGAAAGATCTTCTATTAATCGATCGACAGCGGCAGCAGCCGTCGTCTATACAGACATTTCACCTTCCACGCACACATTTCAAATATTCTCGCAAGGTGAATGAGGAAAAAAGAGAACAAGTACGCGGCGACGGTGGGGACGAGACGAGGGTATATACTGAATCTGCACCAATGGATGTTTTCATATATAGGAGAGAGAGAGAGAGAGAGAGAGAGAGAGAGCAGTAAACGTCGCGGGGCACGATGCGGTCTCGTGCGGCGGTGGCCATACCCAAGAGACTTTTAAAAAAGCATCTGAGGAGATAAATTACACCGAAAAAAATGGTCCTGATGGACGAGGCTCTTTCCCTCTTTTGCTCCCCTTCAGCTACTCGCCTCTCTCCCTCTCTGTCTCTGTATATGTTTTTTTATCGTCATACTCGGCATATTCTCGCGATTCCTGCACGCTGACTCTTTCTCTCCCTCGCTCGCTTTTGCTCTCTTTCTTCGGGCATAACGCGTCACTAAAAGTTCGTCTTTTTTTTAAGTACGTAATATGAGGGAAAAGAAACAAGCACGGCGGCGGCTGCGGCGGCAGGAGCGGCAGCAGCATCGCAACATAAAATCGCCATTACGAGAGCGGTCGTATACCCGCTCGAGCCATACGAGTTACGATCGAGAGGAAAAGGAGAGAAGAAAAGAGATGAAAGAGAGTGAAAGATAGAAAGAGAGAGAGAGAGAGAGAGAGAGAGAGAGAGAGAGGACAGGCATGTCTTCGGCGACAGGTTGCAGATTTTTATAAATCAGCTGTGGAGCGCCAACTAAATCAATAAGTGGTATGACTGAATTCTTGATTTATTGTTGCAACCTGCAATTAAGAACTGGCTTCGCTCGTGATCAAGAATTGCTCTACAGTCTTAAATGGCTGATCACAAATAACTCCCCTTATATATGTATTTAATATATATATTCGAATTATTATTATTATAATAAGTGAACATTTTTTTCTATATACATTGAACAAAAACAGCATGCAAAAAACTCGCAAGTATTGAAGAACTGAACCCGTGTATCTCGTAGCACTATGTCGAATAATTGGTGCTATACGGGCTTGTGAAATGTGTATTGTTGTTAATTTATTGATGAATACGTTGAAAACTGCTATTTTTTTTACAATCGGTTAAAAGTTACTGATCTATATTTCATTTGAACCAAAGTGCTCCATAACGACCTATAGCTAAAAGGCGATGAATCGATCGCGTCAATAATTAATTCGATTTTTGTCATGTTGGTAAAGATAAGATAGACTTTTATGCAATTTTTGTGAATAAAAATATTTTTTTCATATTTCTAGTGCCAATTACTCTTAGCATTTATATTATATTTGTTTGAGAGGCAACAATGAAAAATAAATTAAGAAGATTATTCTGCAAGCTATACATATATTAATAAATATTTCCATCCTCTGTCGAATAGCATTAATAATTAATTAATCTTTAGAAACATATTCATATAATCCATAATATGTCAATATTAAACGTTTTATAGACGGTATTTAAAATTTGTAAATCTAGTAAAAATTTTCCCGATTGGATGCAGCGTTAAAAGGCTATATATATTCTATATATATTCTAAATCCTAAAAGTATTGAATTTTAAAATTGGAATATTTTTTTGCAAATGTAAAACAGCCGCGGACGCGCAAGTAAAGTCAAGAATATCAAAGGTATAAGTTTCAGCGTTTGTGGACGCAGTCTGTTATTGTATTTTGCAAAATTCTGAAATCCGATATCATTAATATTCATGTGTTATGTAATATCCCCCCGGTATTCTCGGTCCGAAATCCTCCACAATATCGCTTCAAAATTTTCCGTAATTCAAGCGACTTTACGCATATTAGTATTATATAATTACAATAAATTCCGTGTTTTTTTTCCTAGCGTGCACGTACCCTTTCCTACTTTTAAAAACTCGTTAATTTTCAACTCATTCGTTCCTTTATCATTTAATTCCAGCTTAATTTTCCCTTTCTCCGCGGTGTGCGGGTTCGCACACAAAACCCAGCCACGAGATTCAACGTCCTAAAAACGCGAGGCGGACGGCATTATTTGCTCGCGCATTCTCACAGGCCGCGCAGCGCTATTATTATTTTTCCCTCTCATTTGAGAATGTTTAAAGAAACCAGAAGCCGCGCGCCAGGTGGAGAGGAAGCTAGTGGGTGAGTGGAGTATAAGGGAGAAAAGTCGGATAAAGTAGGGGGAGAGATTTCACTTCCGATACGTATAACTGGCGCGAATGCATGTTTTTTGAAAAGTGCCTGGTATCTCGGCGGCGAGAAAGCTTTTATTGGAGCGTTGAGCTTAAAGAGGCAAGGTAGCAAACGAGAGCATATAGCAGTCAGATGCTATCAACGTTTTCCGCGCAAACTCTTCTTCCCTCTGCAGCCGTTCCTCCTTTTCTCTACACCGCCTCCTCCCTCGTTCACAATATCATCTTTTTGCACTTCTTTCTCCGCGGCTTCTACTCTCTCTCTCTCTCTCTCTCTCTCTCTCTCCTCTATCCATCTCTCTATTTTTCCCCTCACTCCTGCTCTTTCCTCCTCCATTCTTTCTTGCTTCCTTACCTCCCTCGCACTAAACTTTATTCACTCCATCTTTTCTCTCCCTCTCGCTCCTCCACTCTTCTCCGCTCTCGCTCTCTCTCTCTCTCTCTCTCTCTCTCTCTCTCTGTCTCTCTCTACGGAAGACTAAGCTTCCATGAGGGAGCTTACGCGAATTTATTGCCCGCGGCTGAAATACGCAAAAAGGGGCGGAGTACTCTTATGTGTGTATATATTCTGGCGAGCGAGCGCGCATATACACACGCCAGTATATAGAGTGAATAACCTATATACACTGCTACACATCTGTACGCTATACCTGCGAGTGTGCGCTATCTCTCCATCTTCTTTGGCCCTCTCGCGCTCACCTCTAGCTCTTGTGGATGAGCGATGAAAACAGAGCGCGAGCGGGAGAGTGCAGCAGCAGCAGCAGCAACAGCAGCGGCAGCTCTCAAAAGAGCAACAAGAAGGCGAATTTTCAGGTGAGCGCTGCCGTGGCGTCCCGGTACGGTAAGCGTTCCCTCTCTCATTCCCACATACCTCTTTTGGTGCTTGGCTTAGAACTCGACGGGAATGAAACCGAAGGATAAAAACCGCGAGAGGTATGCACACCACCCGATTCGTCGAATTTCTCTTCGACCCTCCACTGCACGATCGATATTTTTCCGAGGTCGCTCGACGGAGCTCCGCCGCTACCACAAGTCCTTTAATTTAACTTGGAGCGAGGAAAGTTTGGTATACATCCAATCGGCGCTATAGCACGCGAAATCTGTCATTTTCAAATCATGTAACGTTCCGCGAAGCGTGTGTAAGGCATAATAAAAGAATTGGAGTGGTAAAAAAGTCATAAAAATATACGCGTTACGGCCCCTTTTTATCGGGGCGTTCCAGGACTTTTTTACGTACCCCAGCCAGAGGAGAGAGAGGTGAGATGCAGAGAAGAAAAAAAATGAGAGGAATAGTAATTTTGAAGGAACAACCAGTCCGCAAAAAAAAAGAGAGGGAGGAGGGGGAAAATCAAGTGACGAAAGAGCAAGAGAGAGAGAGAGAGAGAGAGAGAGAGAGAGAGAGAGAGAGAGGGAGAGAACGAGGCAACGAAAAAAATAAGCAAGGGCACTCCTCTCGGCTCTTCCCCCCTCCCCCTCCCCGCCGTCCTCTCCCGCTCCTTTCAAACACGCACGAATTAAGTTCTCGTCGTAAACGACGCTCGCGCGTACGCAAAAAACAAAAGAAACTGAAAAATGCCAAGTTACATTACAGCCGTTTAGCCGACTCGTAAAAACCTCACTCCTGCTCACTCGCACTCACGCACACATGCACACGAGCCTTTCTTTCCCTGCGCGCGTTCTTGTCTCCGCTCTTGCTCTCTCTCTCTTTCTCTCTCTCTCTCTCTGTCTCTCTCAGTCTCTATACCCGCCTCTATTCACCAAGCAGCTCGGCACACCCTTTTGACTCCTCGCGAGAATGAGCCAGCGCAACGCACTTTTTACCTCTTCGTGTAAGGACTTTCTATATCTCTCTTATGTTAAATTTTAAAATGCAAAGGCTTACATTGCAATAATGAAAGTTGCATGTATCGATCTTAGCAGTAAGTTTCCGTTTCAATAGAATCAATTATAGAACAGTGTATACATGCAATTATAATTAAACTGATTAGATCAACTTCTACCTAATATACCTGTGGAAGAATTCCAAGAGACCATCTTGAATTATAAATATAATCAATTACATTCAACTCAAATTGCCGAAACTGTCGCAGCACTGTCCAAAAGATGCCTTACGTGAAGTGAAATATTGATGAATTTAATATATGTATTATTAATCACCATATAGTAAAACTGTATTATTAGAAACGAGCATGCGCACGCGCGTGTGTGCGCGTGCACGTGAAGATTAATTATTATAAATCTTAAAAGAAATAATTTCCGTGTGTCATATTTTTTTCTAAATATACTAAAGAAATTCAAATGAAATATAGTGCAAGTACTTCAATCTTTATTTTAAACGACTGTTATTATTTTTGTTGCATGAAAATCCATTTGTAATTCAATTTTCAATTTCAGACCCAATTACATTTATAGATTAGAACGACATTGCAAGAGCAAAATTAATGAGCACTTACTTATTATGATTTTGATGGTCAGTTAATGTAATTTGATCTTCTAAAATGGATGCTAATGCGAAACTTGATGGCTTATTAATAAATATTTGAGTTATTATACAGAGATTTGGTAATTGTTAAGGAATTAAACTTCTAATCAAGTCTCTCTGTACTCGAAAGTGAAAATTAATCCTAAGTGAGAATCCATTAAAAAATATTAAGCTTATAGCTCATTAAAAACTTTAACTATTAAACTACTAGGTTAAGAAATTCCTGCGCGAAGTACGAAAATTGGGTTTGTGCGATACCTGCAGGGCTTTTTCTTTTACGTCGAATGAGAACGCGGTAAAAAGTAAAAAATAACATCGAGTAAATCTCGTCCTGAGTTACAATAAGCTCGCTCCGAAAATTGATTTTTTAAATTTTTGTAAGTGTACAAATGCGATTATTATTTTGTATATTATATTGTGTATCAAGATGCAGACCAAAATATTTACACGTACAGTTGACGGACATTTTCTAAACAAAATGTAATCATCTTCTAAAAAAGAATCTCTAGTTATCTTTTATTATTACATTTATTTTCTAGCCCTGCTTTTACCTCTCTCTCCTGTTTCTTTTCGACTGGTCGATTCGAACGATGTTGTGGGGACTAGATATATATTTATATATTTAAGTTTTTCAATATCTCGAAAATAGAAAATCCGTTGTTGAGACAAAAAGTTATTAATGGAAAATAACTAATCTGGCTCACTATTTTGTAAGCTCGTTGTTTTCTCGGTTTTTGCATTACATACCCGTACTTATTAAAATACGAACTTCGGACGATTTAATGTGTAACGGGCTGCAAGCGGAAAATTTTTATTAAAGTGATGTACCAAACAGCATTACCCTTATCACGGCGTTACGTAATAAGCTTTATAATTAGCCATGCAATAGAAAAATTATTTTTTTAATCCTTATATTATAAATTATATTATAAGAAATTTATTATAAGATATTTATTACGTTCAAAAGTGTGTGGAACTCAAAGCAACGAACACTTAAAGTAGTGAACCTATTATGATTGTTATAATAGATAAATTTAAAAATTATTATCTTTACTTATTTTACCTTTACTTTATTTTTATTACTCACTAACTACTTTCTGAGTAGCCTGAAGTTAAGAGGTATTTTAATTTGGAAATGAAGCGCCTACTATGAATTCATGCAGCAGTTAACTTTTTATATCTTTTAAAAACCTTTTTATCTATTTTATATCTATGTGCTTTTGCTCGTGATAGGAATAATTGATTTCTCTAATAAGTCAGTATATTATAATAATGCAGAATAAAAATGATGATGATATCTTTAAATGTACTCCTAATGTAGCAATTTTTAAATTTGTCTATTATAAAAATTGTAATCGTATCACTAATTAAAGATTGAATTTGTTGTTTTTAGTTGAGCTTCACACATCTCTGATCGTAACAAATATCTGATTGCACTATTGCACGCAGTCTAGAGTTGATGTTATATAAATTTTTTACGGGCAGCCGTTAAGAACTTAATTTTTTAGTTCCCGGTATATGACGATATAAAATTTTAATGAAAATTGCCTGATGGGATTAATGAAATTGGTTAAAAACAAATGCACTGCAGAAAAAAATGAGCGTTGACGCAAGTTTATGGGCACGTCACACTATATTTAAGGGCTTTTCTATCTTTATCACATGTATATGCCATTACTTCTTTATAGAATTCCGTAATAATACCCAACTTTCTCATCGTCATAATCCTACTGTCGATCGCTTCAAAGCTAAAGATGAATTTCTGCGCTGGCACAGTATTCCCGGAAAAAGAGTGAGAGAGTGGTGAAGATGAGGGTTGAGGGGGTGCAACTTTGCAATCTCGGAGAATTTTGAAGTCACGCGGAAGGGAACGAGGGCAATTCGCTTTCGTACAATTTTCTTCCAGCACAAACAAGGAAAGCTCTCTCTCTCTCTCTCTCTCTCTCTCTCTCTCTCTCTCTCCCACTCGGCGAGAATTTTTCCTAACTTCTAGACAAAGAAAAATTCAAAGTAATTCCACGATTTCTCGTCTCCTCGCCACTCTTTTCTCCCCCTACCTCCTTCCGCACCTTCCGCTTCCTTCGTTCGGCTCTTCCTTTTTTTTAATTAGATCGTTTTCGTCCAAAGAAAGTTGCCGCTCTCTCACCCAACTGGATAAACTGAGCTGAGCTATCGTTAAAGCGGAAAGCCGGCTCTCCATTGTCTATCAATAGTTTTGATGACTTACTAATTTCTAGTTTGACCGCGCTGAAGTGGCTGGATAAATTTCCGATTTTTCACGGGATTCAATCGTTCGAAACGAGTTTGAAGATATTATTGATAAGTCATAATTTTTAAGAGTCGCGCGTATCAGCACCTATGCTTAAAAAATCAGAAGTATTTTCGTATCGCGTACCTCCATTAGCATCTATTTTGTACAAATGAATTTCGAAATGAACGCTAGGTTATACATGTAAAGCGGTAAATGAGTCGTTGCATGGGAAACCGAGAAAAGCGTGTAGGAAGACAAGAATCTCACGGGAGATCAGTCTAGATGTCCGCTGGACCGAGGGGAGATGCGCACGGAGGCAGAACTCGACGAATGCGGGCATTTAATGCAAACATGACACGCGTGAACTCTCTCGCACGTTTCTCTGACTCACTCCCTGGCTTTTACTTCCCAGTTTCCCCCTTGATACACATGGATCATTATTTCTAATTTTAGTTTATTTCTGTTTAATAGAAGACTCTTTGAGATATTGCTTTAAAATAGAAACATTATTCTAAGATTGATTATTCCAAATTAATAATTAAGTGCGATATATATCAATGAAAACAATGCTTTAATAAAATGGAAAAGAAAAATTTAAATTAATGTCAATCCGTTTTTACAATATCTATTACAAACAAATATACTTAGACGTATATCTATCTATCTAGTTGTCTTTTCTGGTTTCTCTATAAATACACGCACCCCAAAGTAAGTCAATAAAATTCAAAATCAATAAGTCTCGATTCCTTCATCAATCTTTCACGAGTGACCGTTCTACATTATTAAAGCGAAAAGTAAATATATATATTCTACCCACAGATCTATATTATACAATGTTATACTATATTGGTGGAATAGTTAAATAACACGTATGTTATGAAAAATTCCTGCAGCTTATAAAATGCCAAGACAACGGATATAAATAAATCATTCAATCAATTAATCTCTCTCCCGTACATTCTCTCTCCTTCGCCCTGCAGCTTCTCGCGCCTCTTCTCACACGCAGACGCCGCTCCCGTCCAAGTATATCACTCTTTATTTCGCCGCAGTGTTAACGTGTCTCGGCCCGCTGCAGATTACAGGTTATCATCGATCGGTCCTGGCTGTGTTTCAAAAGAAGCCTTGACTCCCCGTATATATTTTGAAGACTCTCGCGCACAGACTGCACGTATATATAGAAGCGCGCGCGCGGGGAGAGAAAAATTATACAGGGCCGCTAGTGTGTGTTTAGCGTGTGTTTTCCATCTCGTTTCTCTTATTTTTAACGGCGCGCGTGGAAGAGTTGAGTAATTCAGTGTGCGTGAAAAGGGTTACTGCAGCTTGTTTGCTTTTTTCTCTCCTTCTCTCTCTCTCTTTCTCTCTCTCTCTCTCTCTCTCTCTCGCTTGCTCGGTCTTTTACTCCTGTCGCAGTATACATCGCGGATAATTGTAGGGTAGGAGCTACTCGGCGGCGATGCGCTCGAAATGATTACGGCGTTATTGGAGTGAATGCACACACGTCCGCCGCGAGGGATTATATAGGAGAGTCGCGCCGCGGCTATAAGCGCCTGCGCGTATACCGTGTGAAATGGAACCCTACACTTATCGCACTTATATATACTAATAATTAATTAACCTCTCGGCATAGCAGTATACTCGATCGTCGTTGACGTGTGAACGCACGTTTTTATGTAACGTCAGTGATAGTCGCTGACGGCGCTCATTAGAATCGGTGACATCTCCTCTAATTAAAAGGAAAATTATTCCGATTCATATATATTATAGCTTTTCGGGGCAGAATTTACTTGGACGCTTATCTAGATAAGTGCACGCGAAGAATAAGTGTGATACATAAAATATCGCCTTGTAAGAAAAAAAAATGCTTATTATATACGAAAGAGACTATTACACACTGCCGTGGACGTACGTATACGCATGGTGAACAATAATAAAAAAAAAGCAAAAAAAAAAAAAAAAGAAAAAGCGACTAACATAAAAGCGGTACATAGCGGTGTCTCGCGTGCATATCGTTGACGCGCTTAAACGACGATTTCGTGACTCCCATTCGCAATGAGTTGCGCAAACACGCGCGCGGGAGGCAGAAAAAAAGACTGCTGCAGCAGCAGGGAGAGAAAAAGGTGGCGGGCACACGCACGCATGCCGCATAAACGCGCGACACGTGACACTCGCGCCACGTGGGGATTAAATGAACCGCAGACTGCAGCGCATTATATGTATGTCACTTATGCATATACTTATATATATATATATATGTGTACATCGGCGATCCTCGAATATAAGCTCTAATCGTGAACTTCAGCGGTCACACACAAACACGCAAGATCCTTATCGTCGCGGCAGACCACGAAGAGCCGAAAAAAGAGAGCGTGTATGTACATACCGAGTGTGGAAGGGGAGAAGAAGGTTAGACATATATATACCAGCTGTATGCAGTTGCTCTCGATTCCGCAACTTCCACGCACAGCAATATATAAAAGAGTCCGTCTGGTTCTTTTATATACAAACTCCCCCATACTTGGCATCGTCATTATTTGACGCTTTGCGTCGAAAGCCCTGCAGTATATATATGCAGCGTACAGAAGGGAGAGAGAGAGAGAGAGAGAGAGAGAGAGAGAGAGATAGGGAGCGTACGTCGGGCGCCACCCGGAGGTCTCATAAATTCTTCATGGCGATCTATTCGATATACGTGTAAATGTGTACATATATATACATAGCGGAGCACACGTACACAGACACGGGCGCATGGGTATAATCTCGAGGTACTAATCGCTAACGATACTATCTCCGTATATGTGGGAATAAAAGAAATAAACAATGCGTGCAGGCCGCTGTGTAGGAGTGGAATAATTGTGCTGCGGAGGACTTGTGGCTTACAGAGGCTTTTTTTTCCCGCAATTAAAAATCCAATTAGAGTTTAAAATATACCACAGCGGGCTGGATGATTTCATCGCGATTTTGAATATCGGATAATCTTTTGGACTTGTGCCGTCGATTGAATCTACCTTTTTCCGTGTTATCGAGAACATTTCACTGTCTGTATTAAGTAATGAATTTAGGAAAATGGTTGATAGTTTTGAGATTAACTCGAAGGCAAAATGAATATGGTAGTATTCTACCTATTTGTAGAAAGAAATAATTGTGTACAGTTAAGTGGATTTAAGATAAAACGTTATTCGGAGCATTTCAGAAAATCCAATTCTAAATTTATATTTAAAAATTAAAGCTGTCATACTGCTCTACTTCATAATAAAGTCATAATTCACTCCGCGCACTGAATCATATTTTCATTCACCATTACTTCCTATATCCTTCTTTTAGCGTTACCGCACGTATAACCGCAGACACACCCTAGTAATCAATCAATCTTAACCCGTCTTAGAACAATCACTGTATTCTTTCTCTCCGTGTTACATTTTATCTTCTCCGTATAATTGCATAATTTGATAGGTACTGCATCAACAAAGCCACTGAACTCTCGTGCAGTAGGCATCTGCATAAAACCAATATAAAGTAATATAAAATACAACTCGCCAAATAACATTATATAAATACACTGAAAAAAATTATTTTTGGAAGCAAGTAGAAAATTCAACTTTTAGAGTACCACTTGCAATGAAATAATTTCTGCTAGCGGTTAATGAACAAGGTTTCCCTTCAAAATCCCGATGTTTTTCTTTCAAGCATAAAACAATTTAGCTTCTAAAAATTAAAGTTTGACTCAATTATATAGAAATCTGCAGCTAGATGAATTCCTCTATCTGTAAGAGGATCGAGATTTCATTCCATTTTTTATGGTCATCTCACGATCAGACGAAATTTTCTAACCATAAGTAGATCTGTTTTTTCGCACAAAAAAAAGGCTATTAATTTTAAGTATATTCTTACTTGGTTCAAAATTGTATTGGAAGTTAATTAAAATCAATCATACTTGGTTCAAAATTATAATGGCAGTGAATTAAATGTATTTATTGAAGTTGATCTGTTTCTCACTTCAACATAAAAATCTATTGTATAACTTCAATTTATAGAGATTAACCACATATTTCAATACGATCACTCTGATGAGATATTTTTTATTTGTAAACTTTGGTATTCTGTTGGATTTAATGAACATTTACATGCACATTGGATAGAAGATATTGCAGATGATTGGATAGATTGTCGCTTCATTGATTTACAGGTTCAGAGTCCAAACCATAAAATTATTTCGCCCTCTGATGGTAAATATTACATAATGTATTACACATAAATTATTATGTACTTAATAAATGCCTTTAAAAATGATTGAACTATTTGCAGATTTTATTCGTGTTTCACATTTCAAGTGTTTGCATCCGAAACAAAATTTCTTATAAGAAACATAAGAGCATCTATTAAGCAAGTATTTCATATTTATTAATCACCTATTATTAATCCAGTGTGTTTTAAAGCAGGCGGTTGAATAGAATCATAGCTGTTTTAAGAAAGATATGATTTTGCAAATAGTGGATGGGTTGTTAAACACACGTGGTTTTCTTTTACAGTGAAAATGAAATGATCTATTTTGAAATCAATATTTATTTTAGCGAAATAAAATTTATTTTGTATCAAATATTTTTCTTTTAGCTGGCAGTATATTAATAATTTAATACACTTTATTTAGGTTTACTTTTAAATGTAAGTCTGCTAGAACGTAGTAGTGATATACTTCAAAGTCAAACAAAATAATCTTATTTCAAACAGAATAATTCAAGTTACTTAACTGAAATATTTTTGAATCAAATTATTTTCCTCTAACTGGCAGCATATTCACACCTACACAACCTAATTTTTATTTTATTTTTTAAACATAATTCCGCTAGAATATTGCATAAATATACTTGAAGCAAGTGGGCTGTGAGTGAAGCAGATCTTGTTTGCTGCAAAAAAAATTCTAGTATGTCCTAAAACCAGATTATTTTCTACTAGGTTCAAGTGGATTCTACTTGCTTCCAAATTACTTTTTTGTCAGTGTATATATATAATCATCTTCGACAGATCTCTGCAAATGTAATTCTATACATAGGGGAAAAAAAATTCGTGCATATACATATACATTCTCAACGGCACGATTGGGTGCACGCATCACGCAAACCAAAATTATATTCGTATATGGCGCGATAAAAACGGCGAGGCGAGTCAAGGGCCTCGCGTCTGACGCATCGTTTATAATTTCATCGCCTTTGATGAATTTAACGAGTCCCGACCTTCGTCATTGCGAGCTCGGCCGCTCAGACGCGGAGAGAGAGAGAGAGAGAGAGAGAGAGAGAGAGGCTTTATACACACATGCAAGCAGTAGCAGCAGCAACGAGTATAGAAACATGGCTATACGGCAACAGCGGCGGCGACGGCGGCGACGCACCTCGTCGGTAAATACGCGCATGAGTCAATGGAAACACTCAGGCAGCGTAAGCTTAATGAAGCTTTATCACCCTGTGCTCTACCCCTTAGACCTCTATACGTATATGTGTACGTCTATCCTTCTCAGCTACAGGCGCTACAGCTGCTATTCCTTTAGCTCCCCTCTCGCGCTCTCCGAAACTCCCCTCTCTCTATTTTCGCAAGAGCAAGGTTCGATTCGCAGACTGCGCCAGAGGGTGATACTCGAGGGAGGGCGCAAATTGGAAACTCAAGAGAGCCGCCAGGGGGAGGGAGGCAAGGAGAGAGAGAGAGAGAGAGCGTGGAGGGGAGAGGGTAGGGAGAAAACTGAATTTACCTGTCTGCACTTTACATCCGGTTGCGTTCCGTTCCCCACAGACTGCGCGATTTCTCGCGCGCTGCCCATAATTACGCGTGCGCGATTCTTTTTTCCTCTTCTGCCTTTTTCTTTTGCCGACTCTCGCGATCTCTCGACTTCTCTCGCACATACTTACCTTTTTCTATTCTAGTCTGCTTCCATGAAAATTAGTTTTTTGTTTGGTTAATAGTATTATCAAATATTGATTCATTGGTAAATTTTGATCGTTGTGAGTCACACGATTCCAATTCAATTTCAGTTGTAACATGCGGAATTTCAATTATTCGATGCACTAAAAAAAAGATTCAGTTAGTTAAAGTCGTATGATTGATCGATATGACTGATGCGTTCACGCGATTCATAACTTCATAACTGAAAGGACAATTAATAGTTAAAAGTTTTTTCAATTTTCTGTGTCATTAATTGCTCGTGATATGACTGCTCCAATAATCTGAGACTGGAAAATCAATGGTATAAAATTATTACAAAATATTAATTTTAAACAATTAAAGGTCCATTATATGTTGCGACTGCAAAAACTATTCTATATGATATAAGTCCATCATAAATGAACAGCCATGTTTTCAAAGTCCGTTCGGATATTAGTAAAGGTTCAGTAATGATTAAGTACAGAACTAAGTATTATTAATTATTCTGATTATATTTCTTTCTCCAAAAGGAAGTTTTGTGATAATGACAAAAAAGGTTTTGAGATAACATCAAATGATAGAATTATTTCTCCGTTATTTTGCTGACTGCTCATGTTGTTTTAGCTTTTGTTCTTTGAAGATTTTCAAATCAAAAACATTTTTAAACATTAACAGACAATTTTTACAGCATTTTTAGTTTCATGAAACCGTGATATTATGTAAGTCAGCGAATTTCTTCAAATTCTTGGAATAATACTTAAGAATGCGATGCTACGACTAAAGAAATTCACATTCCTTTAGTTTTTAATCAATTTTGATTGGACCAAATCTGTTATATTTATAATCGTTGTTAATTTGGTAAAAATTACCATCAACTTTACAAAGGACATTTAGATTGAAAACTTTGTTAAAATCTCAAAATTTTTACTCTTGTATAAACTGAGTAAGATTTACATGCATAACGTTACCGTAAAGAAAAGTTTTGCATCTTTTTCCCTTTCGAGGAAGTACAGCAAGCGTCTTTTCGGGAGTACTAAAATGACTCTCATTAAAGCACTCGAGTATTTGCATACTTTGATTACCCATTGTACGTGTTGTAAGATTTTACTGCCAAGCTATAGGTAGTCATAAAACTGTACAGATGAAAAGATATGGCTCTTAAATGTGCCAATCGCAAAATTCAGATATCTGAGCTGCTACTCTTTTGTTCAAAATATACAAGCTATTGTTGTTTCAAATCGATGCGCTCGTTCATTTATATAGATAAAAACCTGAAATAACTCTCATAAAGTAATATAGATTTTTTCATTTTTTATTGCATTTTCTGCTTGAACTTTTCGATATCGCATAATATGCTTTTCTTAAACAACTATTATTTAATGAAATATATTCGGATTATGTATTTATTCTTACATTCAAATGCTACTAATCCGTTGTGTCAAAGTAGCAATATTCTTTTTGTATACCCAAGAAAATTTTTGATCAGCTTTGTACTTGCTAAGTTTTCTATGTTCAAGTTCTTGCCATTCGACGAATATATATATATATATGTATGTTTGTATAGGTGCACTCGTTACGCCTGAGTGCAGGCTGGGGCCACTAGATCCGCTCGTTGATTGCGCAGAGGGATTTCTCGAATTACGCGATAATAAAAAAGGAGAGAACGAGAGAGAGTGCGAGGAAGAGAGAGAGAGAGAGAAGAAACAGTGTAGGGAGACAAAGGGAGAGCTAGAGGGAGAGAGAGAGCATACTCGTTAATTTCGGATTGCATTTTCGCTCTCCGAGCGGAGAATTCGATGTTTGGCCAGCAGCGCGCACGTCTCGGTAATTATGGTAAGTGCGCGCTACATGTGCAAGGACAGTGATGTTTCACAATTCGAGACGAATGATTTATTTTAATGGAATACTCCTTTAATTTACAATTTAACGCTCGCGTGTTTTTCACGAAATTTATTCAAGAGATTAAAGGCCTCGCCAAATGCATTAAAATAATACCGAGTTTTAAGCAGTTAATGAGTCACTCCATTTGCTGATTATACGATTGCTCTTATTTTTTTTTTGTTTTTGGAAAATTCACGAGTGTATTAATTGACTACGCTACTAATTAATTTTTAATTCCACTCGTTAACCAAATTGTACAGCAAATTGGTAACGAGTTCGTTAAAAGTATTCATAAAGTTTTCATTTTGGATCTAAAATAATCCAGCATATTTCGTATTCATTATTAGTCTATTCTCAAAGTGCATGAAATATTTCAATAGTCGTTTAATGCCCAAAAATACTGATTTATGTTATATATAGACGGTTTATGCAATATTTGTATCAATTATATATTTATCATGCATATGTCTCGTGTCTGTATGTCAGTTTTATACGATTGAATATGTATTCAATTACTTGTGGTAACAATTAATGTTCTAGTTATAGAATACTTATTATTCTGAACGCTTGTGGATTAGTTTCAAAACTTATACCAATACCTATTTTCTACGAATTAATAATGTTCAACTTGAAGTTTTAATAATATTCTCATGAAAAAACTCGGAATATTTGATGTTGAGTAACAAATCAATTCTGATAATCTGAACTGTCAGGATAATGTATGGAAATTCAATCGCTATTTTTGAATATGGGCAGACCATTTTTTTCAAGTATTACAATTTTTGAATTGTCTGTAGTTAATATTTGCATCCGCATCGAGCTGAAATCCAAAGATTAATTTCGAGTAATTTTTCAAAGTACAGTTTTTTTTTAATAATAGAAGCTATTTAAATTATTTTTATTTAATTCCTTAACGATAATTTATTCTATAAATATTATGTATAAATTTATGTTTAACTTTTACTTCAGTAGTTCTCAGCGTATATTTAGTGGGTTTTGAAAATCAAATTCTAATTTAAGCGATCAGTTTACAGCTTCTAGTTTTAGATAAATCAATATTTTTTCCCTACCTTTGTAATTTAGCCAGTTGTTTTTTTACTCCGAACCACCTAACAATAAGCTGAAAAAACGAGTAGAACGTTACAATTGTAACAGGGCGAATTTCTTTGGTGCAATGATACGGCGAGTAAAATGGCAAGGTTTCCTCGGGAGTAAGAAAGGTCGTAATCGAGCTAATTCTGGCAAATGTCTTTAGCCCGAACCGGATGGGCATCGAAGAAACAGGTGGGCAATGAAACTTCGTTACGTTCGTTCGATGGATCAGTGATTATCGAGCCGAGCGAATTGGGTGTAATACCAATGAGGAGCTTCATCGTCGGCTATCCACTAATGAACTGCGTTATATAGAAATTCACCGAAAGCTCCTCTATAAATGACCCTTTTGCTATGCAATTCTAACTTCGCCTTTATACCCCTGGCAATGCTCCCGACTCTGCCTTCCATTGATATTTCAATGGATTGCGCGAGCTTATGGATTCTCAAAACAAGCCCGAGATCAAGGATTTAATTTCGAGTTTAATTGATATTTTTTCAACATTTCAAGTTTTCTCTCAAATTATTTTCATTTGATATATTATTATTAAATATTTGTTTGAAAGCAGCTAAGAGTGCAGAAGAAATATATTGATTTCAAATAAACATTTATTTGAATACTTGGTATGATGCGTCATTTACTTACCAGAATCGAGTAAATATTCAATCAATTTTTAATAATAAGTTTGATGCAACTAAATATTTATTAACATGGAGTATTCTACTGATTAATTATGAATCTATACCATTTTTCTGCCAGATCAACTTGTTCTTAAACTGAGCCTGGCTATACATACAGCTCTTTAATTCATAGTCTATTAATGAATCTGATTTCTATAGCAAGTGATGCAAAGAGAATATTAGCATCTTTAGCTCCTTAACTATACCTAATCCCATGAAAATTCAAATAAGTGATAATTAAGAAATTATCAAAGTGTAGCTTAAATAGCGCAGCTGCTTACTAATTTTGTCTCAGCTTTCATCATTCGCACCTCACAACGGCAATAAATATACGTCTATACAGCGAGAAGGCAAATCGATCGCTAAGAGGGAGAGGGTCAAAAAGAAGCGCACCCGAAGCTGAAGAATCGTCGTCAGTCATGAAATGCGCAAACCAAGCAGAAGATAAGATACGGAGCGAATGATCTACGTACATAGATCTATAATGAGACGAGGGGACGGAAGTATAGCGAGAACTCGCGTGCGGTGGTATCAGGTATGATGTAAGGCGAGGACGGCGGCGGCGACGTTCGCACAGGGCTTTAATTGATTTTTCCGCCTTAATTAAGGCTATGTCCATTGCATATTCATTGCAGGTATAAGAGGAGTGGGGGAGGGGTTGCACATAGGGTGCAGAGAGGCTGCAGAGAGAGGCCTTTAGATCGATCTCCGGGCTCGTGGCTGTGCGCGAGAGCGCGCGCACGTGGAATCACCGGATTTACCGAAGTTACGTACGACGGGCTTAGCGGCGCTAAGCTTCGCGCGTCAAATTCACTACTCTCTGATTGGATCGGGGCCTCAAGATCCGGGAAGCTCACCTCCTCTCCCTCCATCTCTCTATCTCTGCGTTTGTATCTTCGTCTCCCTCTCTCCCTCTCTCCCTGACTCTATACCTCTATACCGCTCCCCGTGTATATATAACGCTTCTCTCTCTCTCTCTCTCTCTCTCTCTCACCCCCTTATACGGAACACAGTCAAAGCGTGCAGGTCTCGCTCCGGTAACGGAGAGAATCGTAACACGCGACTGTCGTAACCTGTCCGACGCATTAACGTCTTCTCTGTCTCTCTCTCTCTCTCTCTCTCTCCTGCTCCATGCAGCTCCCACCACGCGAAGAAGGTGAGAGAGCGAGATAGAGAGAAAGAGAGGGTGCGAGAAGGAGTGAGAGAGAGGCAGAGGTGGCTTTACGGCTGGTACGTACACCTTAGTACTACACGTACGTGTACACAGATATCTTGGGCGCTTAATGTCGACGAGACACCAGCGGTAGCGGCACTAGCACTAGTACCAGTAGCAGCAGCAGCAGCACCTCTGCGACCCGTTGCCATTGCCACCGCACTAAGGCGCTTCTCTCTATCTCCCTCAGTCGTGCTCACATCATCCTCGCACCTACCAGAATTTCCGCAGTGCTCGAAACGCAGCATCCGCAGTTTCAGCGGGATCGAGCGAGCGCGCGAGAGTCTCTTTGTATGAAGCTTTTACGAGTAGGCGAGAACTGGGGAGGAAACGCGCGCGCGCGCGAGGGTGAGAGAGAGAGAGGGGAGAGATGCCATGGAGAATTTGAGGTATAACGGAAGAATTACCCGCTGAGATGCCTTAATTCGACGGATGCATGAGAGCGAAGCAAATGTAGAAAACGGGATTGAGAAATGACAGGGAGCCTGGATAACGAGATTGTCAGAGATACGAGGGATCGGTGTGTTTCACCTTGCATGGATAATCTCAGGCTTGCATATGCTGCTGTATATGTTAAAGGAGTATTTGAGATTTTCCTTATATTTTTACAATGGAAGGCAAATTGTTTTTCTGCTCTATATATAATATTGTATGGTTATATGTTTATGATCCGAGGATGGCTAGACCTAAGTATGTTTTTTCTAGTACTGTTCTTAAAACCACTTAGATACTAAATCGAGGGATGTTTAACAAACTAACAAACAAAATGACCATTATAATCGTAAATCATGTGGCTAATTTTTGATGATCAACAACCAGGTTGTCTTTCAACTTCTGATCCATAAAAAATGATATAGTGAAGAAGATTTATTGACCTTTATTTTTCAGTTTACACCACTAAAGTCAATATACGCTTACTCTGTAATATTAGTTTGAGTTTATGAATCTTTGATTGGATCTATATAGCTATTTCATTTTTTAACCATGAAAGGAATACATTCGTGTTTTGGATGCATGATTAGCAGTATTTGGATGGCAAGTAATGAGTGAGTCAGTCACATTTAAATATTTAAACAAAATCGAACAATCCTGGAAATTTAATAAGGTAGACGGCTTTTCGTAGTCTTACACTATGTATCTTCAAAGATTACACATGTTAATGACAAGGTTCAAAAACTGGTGTTTACAAGGTTGGCTTGCTCGTAATTGACTAGCGCTGTGGTTCGCTTATCAATTACTCACCCACTAGCCGCAACGGAGCATAAAGGGATAAACCTACAGGGGCTAATAACGGGAATTAAAGGACTAATTACTGTCTACCTCACCCAAACACATAAGTCAACCTGTATATATTTATACATAACGAAAAGATTTATGGAAACTTACCTCCAAGCTTGCCTAATCGATATTTTAGGCCTCTATAACGAAGCATCTTTCGGCTTACGAAGAATTTCATTCCTTTGAAAACTTCTTTGTGAAGTACTATCAATCTCATATGAGCTAATTTTTCTAATACAATTAAAATGAATTTTACCAGAAATAATTTTCGTTTCTTGTAGATTTCTTCGTGTTTTGAGCTACTTATATTTATATTGATATAGGAATAACTGGCATTTATAAGGCAACTAAAATCACTTTATTTCAGCTACCAGGTATTTTCACAAAATATTGCATGTAATATGACCAAGTTCTAATTAAGAACAGTCATAAGATGAAAACTTTTAAACTTACTTTGTTTACAGATTTCGCCCAAGTTTTTCGATAAAACAATGTTCTTACAGTAATGCTTCGAAACTTGTTGGTATGTGAAAACTGATTAAACGATAGAAAATAGAATAAATGAAAATGGAATGATAATATAGATACTAATTTTGAACTTTACATTATACATTCACATTAAACAATTTATATTTTTAGTTTGATAGAAGTAATAAGCATTAAAAAGATAGATATAGGGCGTAATATTCTCGGGAGGTATATTTTTTTCAAACCCTTAAAATTTGACAATCTAATAAATAGAACACCCAAACAACCAAGTAAGCCTTCAACACAAATAAATCTTGTAGGAAAAAAAAGCTACTCAACGAGCGTCTCGCCTCGTTAATCGAGATTATCTCCTTTTTTTCCCTTACAACAGCCGCTGAGACAGTAAATAATCCGAAATGAAGGAGGCTTTAAATCCCACCCAAATATCACTCCGAAATTGAATACCCATCTAACGACCGAAGCAATTCACGAAAAAAGAAGTGGAAAGTTCTGCGATGAAGAAAAAAAGAAGAAACGTAGAGGAGCAAAAAGTCAGAAAGACTAACAACTGCCATTAAAAAAAAAAAAAAAAAAAAAAACGAGGGAGAGATGGAAAAGCAACGAGCAACGAGGAGGTGCAAGAGGGAGGGAGGTGGGGGGCAAAGAAGAAGGTCGGAAAGGCCAAAACAGAGAAGAGAGAGAATATGTTGTGCCTCGGGGATGTAGAAGAGAGAGGGAGCGAGAGGGTGAGAAGGGTGTATAAGCCGGTGTGGCACGGCAGCACCGGCGGCAGCAACAGCAGCAGCAGCAGCGGCGCGGCGGCGGTCGACTGCACGATATTGTTGTGCCGCTGTTATACTGTACGCAGTACGGGTGACTCACGGCTCGCCACACATACGCTCTCTGATGTATACGTGTATATAGGCGTGCGTCCGTACGGGGCACAGCTCATTAAGGGGACACACGCTATCGCTCGCCTCGCTCCGCCAGATCGTCGTTCTCGTAACGTCATAAATATCAAATGTACACTAGGCCTGTGTGTCTGTGTTCGCGCGCTCCTCCATATCTATGTGCCAGAGCTGCTGACTCCTCTCTCTCTCTCTCTCTCTCTCTCTCTCTCTCTCTCTCTCTCTCTCTCTCTCGGTGTGTGTGTACACAAGTCGTCCGAGAGAGCGGCCCGAAGGCAAAAGGTTTTGTGTTTCAAAATTTGATTTGTCCCTCGTTCCCCCGCACAACATCATCCTGTACTTCCCTCGCGGTTTTCTCACCCCTCATATATACGTCCTGCGGAAGCACACGAATCTTTTACCGAATGCGCGCCTGTACCCTCGTCTTTTTACAAACATTTTTTTTGTCCGCCACCGTATATCCTTAAAAAAAAACGAGAGAACCTGGCCTACGTCCTATGCTTACCGCGGATGTTCAATTATTGACAGGGTGTGGACCCTCTCCTCGAGAGTTTGCTCTCTCTCTTTATCTCTCTCTCTCTCTCTCTCTCTCTCTACGGAATTTGAAGAGGCCATTTCGGAATTGAAAGAACATAACGGGGCCGTGTGCGGCTGCTTAATAAATGATCGTTTGTGTCGCACAGCTTGGATACATGATCGATGTGTAACTGATAATGCGCGCGGCCGGGGGATGAATTTATGTTTTATTAAATGGCGTCGCTCACAATAAAATCCCGCTCCTCTGGCGACGTGCGTTCCTATCGGATAACAGGTTGTTTTTTCATTGTCTGCAGATTATTATCGCTATACGCCATTGCCGGATGATTGAGAGTTGGTAGGAGGTTGAAAAGTTATTTCGATAAATAATTTTCTATTAATTATTGCCTTTGATCGAATCGCCCTTTTTTCACGTAATTGAAATGCGTTAGGGATTACGTATTCATGAATAATACAGAGATAATGGGCTATCCAGATGTTGGTATAGTTGGAGTTGAGTTCTATGTAGACGTGAGCATTATGAAAAGCGAAATGCTCTCAATCTTTGAGATTGATGACAGCGAGACTGAAATTTATTATTTCCTAGTTGACATCGAAACCATACAATTATGCGAAATATAGTCATTAATATAGGCTTTTCGCAAGGAATAAGGGATCGATAGTCGGTGGTTGTTAATGATCATAGATTATTCACATGGTTTGAAAGTTAATTAGCATATTTATATTAATTTCATTTCGCGTAATAATTTTTCTTTTATACAATTGAAACCTTACGTAACGTTGTTTTTTCAAAATGTCTTAATACATTCTTTAAATGATTAAGAAGAAGCAGTCTAAGCTTCAACATTTTTGGTGCAGTCAAAACGCCAGATCCATTTAACAAATTATAGAGTAAGTAATCGTATAAATTGAAAAAAATTGAATTAATATCCCTGCGCGATAATTCGCCGAATAATATTTCATTATAAGAAAATCTCTTTAGCTATCGAAAAGTTAAATAGAAAATTTTAATCCTGAACAAGTAGAAACTCTATATTTATCCGTTAGTTAATACAATTTATCTTGGCGAATGTGACTACTCCGACAGAATGTACCCAGAGCTTATCTAAGTTTTGAATGAAAATCCGACTATTCCGCTTAAATCCGTATAAAATAAAAATCAAGAGCTCCTCGGCTCGCTCGCCTCTTGATTATAGCTATAGGACTAAGACGAAAGAGGGAGAAAGGAAAAAAAAGCGAAGATTGTATAAAGCCGTCGAGAGTAATTACATTACGCGTTACTACCCAGATGACTTATAACCTATGATTCTTATACGTTTGTCCCGGCGTGAGATATCTCTGAGTACTTAATAAATTACGTCCATCTCTCTCTCTCTCTCTCTCTCAACTTTTCTCAATACTCGATTGCTTTGATAGCATTCGCTATTCCCTTTTCTCCTACTCCGCACGTATAATGTCCTTCTTTTTCTTTGCTTTCCGCCCACTCATTAAACCGAGACTTCAAACATTAAGGATAACTCAAGACCAGGACCTGTTTCCTTTGAGCACATTACTTTTGTAGTCAGCAAATCAGCGATGTAAGTTTCGTTTGAAAAAGAAATCTCAAGGATTGCATAAATGAACCATGTGAAAATAAAACTGCAACAAAGCAAAGTTAAGCAAAACTATTGCGCGAGAGTTTGTCAGAGAGCGATCAATATGCAGCATATACATATATCGATCGGACTTCTCCCAACTCAATTTATCCAACTATTTCAATGGCTCGATCTGTATTAACACTTGGCGTCCAAGGAAAATAGCTTAACGATCCAGTTCGCTTAATCCGGTTTAGTTCACGTTCCCTTTCCCTCCCTCTCTCACTCTCTCTCTCTCTTTTTTTCTACTCTTCTATATTCGTCAACTCTTTCGCGCGACTTCCTCTCCGCGCTTTTTTTCCCATTCGCCTGGCGCTCCTTCTTTTTTCTTCTCTTCCCTCATTTCCTTCCTCTCCCACTCTGTCGACGAAACTCTCAATACGGTCATAGAGAGCGGTGGAACGGAAATAAGGCGAGGGGGTGTTCAATACCGGCTTAATTTGTGGCGTTAAATCGATAGGATCCCGCGCCACGCAAACTCGGCTATGTGCGCGCACACCTCGGCACGAGACTGTGTGCAACTCGCGCGCGTGTAAAGTTGAACGTATAATCCTCCCCTCGAGTCACCCTTTTTCTATAACCCAACTCTCTCTCTATCTCCCCCTCTCTCTCTCTCGCGGGCGTCTGCAGTGTATAATACATACCACGCGTGAGTGAGTTTCTCTCTCTCTCTCTCTCACTTCTTGCCACCACTCCTCCCTTTTTATGAGGCGCGACTGGTACCGGAGGGGCTGCTCTCTCTCACTCTCTCTAACTCTCTCACTCTCTCCCACTCATTCAAGTAAGCGCGCGATAAGTTTGAGGAAATCTTGATAGGCTCGATTTATTCGCAATAAGCTGCGCGATCCCCTAATTGAAATTGATGAGGGTGCGATAAACGTCAACGATGCAAGGAAGTGGTTATTCATTGCTCGCCCGCGTCTCTCTCTCTCGCTCTCGCTCTCGCTCTCTCTGTGCTCGCGCTGATGCTGCGCGTAATTGGACGAGATGCGTCATTATTTTTGTTGCCTTCTTTTTTCCTCGTCTCGCAATGTTCGTTATTTACGATGTGCCTGTTTAGAACTAAAATTAATTGTCGCGTCCTATTTCACTCTGCGGAGCTTATCCATCGAATATCTAATTGAAACGAAGTAATGTTTGCAGCGTTGCATAGATGGACTGCTACATGCGCGGGTATCGAATCATTAACTAATTTCGGCTGTGCCTTTAATAAGGTATTTAGCTTCTAATAACAATTTTAAAAGTAACTGCTTTTTCAATTTACGTTTTAATACTTGCTCCAACAGTTCTTTCAATATTAAGTATCTTGACAAAATAGCTGTGCAGTTCGCCATTTTTGTTTCTTAATGGTGTCGCGCGAATAAAAATCAGAGCCGCATTCGAAGCGCGATAGCTTTGCTGAATCCCGCTCGAAAGTGCGATGCTGCGCATAGCTTTCTGATGAAATTAAAAGGAAAAAGAAAGTCGAGGAGGAAGTAGCGGGGAAAAACAAAAAAAAAATAGAGGGAGAGAGAGAGAGAGAGAGAAGGGGAGTGAGGCAGAACAAATTAAACGATAAAAAGGGCTTTCTTTAACGGCGTGGCGGAGAGAAGCCAAAGTCACGCCGTCGCGGCGCGTCGATTGCGAATTTCGCGCGCAATTCTCCGAAGAGCCGAGTGACTCCGTTGCACCTGCACACAACCGCGTCTCTCCGCGCCTCTCTCATTCACTCCGTTTTCTTGTATTAAAGCAGAGAGAGAGAGAGAGAGAGAGTGAGAGAGAGGGGAAAAAGGTGAACAGAGAGAAAGCCCGCAGACAAAGAGGAATGCAATTTCCTGCGGCTTTCCGCAACGTCCTCGCCTCGGCTCGCTTCACAGCTACTATTCGCTGCGTTCATTCGTCTGGGCCTCGAGAGCGAGGGTGGTAAAACCTGGCATTTTCTTCTCTCTATACCTCCTGCCCTCCCTCTCTCTCTCGCGCGCTTTTTCTTCTCGTCCGCTTTGTGCTGCTGCTTCCTTCTTCTTTCGTCGAGCGAGACGGGGACCACAGCTTGATCTGCCCGCCTGAATTCTCTTGGTTAATTCGCGAGAAAGAGAGAGAGAAAGCCGCCAAGGTGATAACGCAACGGTTTTCGGGAACGGACGGTTATCGTTGCGACTGTTCGTGTCGATGATGCTCGTAGGAGGTATTTGGGATGATTGCTGTCTGGTGACGCATGTGGGTAGGCGATATCGATGCTTCCACTTTTTGCCGAGAGCAAGGCTGGCGAGTTTCTGAATTAGACTGAACACTGTGAAATATGGAGGACTAACGAGTGTTGAGGAAGGAGCGTAGGATGGCAATCGCTTGTAGGGAACGCCGAGCCAAAATCACCAAAAGTGCTTCAAGTAGAATATAATTTTTTTTCTTTCAAGTGAAAATGTATGTAAAGTAAATTATTATGTACGAATACCATTGCTCTTGATAAATTAAAATTCTATCAACATTTTAAATAAATTTATAGTTGAAATCTGTCCCGAGATGCGAAATAAGTCGAATCTTCGCATTAAAATATTATATTTATTACTTTTCGAATAGGAAATTTACTTAGTCCGAGAAAAAAAAATCGATAAGGTAAATGTCCCGATTTCTGCTCATTTAAGCCCTGACGCATCAAATGAAGTGGTTTAGAAATTAATTTCAGTAACTCTTTACTAACCAAATCAGCCTATCGGATTAATCATTCATCCAATTCCTTTATGGATACTGTGAAAAGTCGGCTTAAAAGATTTAATATTAGTAATAGTTAAAAGAAAAGTATGCTAAATTGTACCTATTTCTGCTCACTGAGAAAAGTCATGATTAAGACGTGTACCTATTATCTGCTCACCATTATTATTTACTTCTGATCATATCATAAATATCGAACAAATTTAAATGAAAAATCATTCTTTCATGAGCAGAAATAGGGACATGAAAACATCCACTTTCGTTTAACTTAAATTTGACTTTTATCAGATTTTACGATATTTTTAATTCAATACTGAGATTTTGTCATTCTATATTGAAAATAACATCTATCTTTTACCTATTATGAGCTTAAAACAATCATATTTTTTGTAACAACATAAAAAATACACGTGATTATAAATAGGGACGTGAGCAGAAATCGGGACCTTTACCTTATCGAACATGTATAACTTAATTCGCAAATTAACATACTTTGACATTTAAATGTGTTTGTAGGTTATCGTTCTATTATACAAACCTATAGAATAAGCCATCAATTTTCTAATCAAATTACATTTTTGTGAAAATAATTAAAAAGTTGACTTTACCCTTGGGTTCACTTTACTCCAGTCTCTTCTATATTATATAATATCCCAAGAGCTGAAGCTTAGCTGTGGATACAACTTTTTATTTAGCTGATGATGGGACGTGTTCTGAAGTGTGTTATCTTAGTGGCTCATAGATTTGCTCCTTTTATACCTGTAACTCTATTCGGTTATACAATTATTTTGAGATGAAATTTGTACTTAATCATTGTAAAGAATTTAAATAAAATCATTAGATATAATTATTAGAAATTTTTAAATTATAGTTGGATTTCATATGGGAAAAAATTGAATAAAAATTGCGTGTAAGGATCAGCCGAAAGGTGAGATTTTGTTATGATCATCATCAGGTTTTATCAATTTAAAATGATTTATGGCTATACATATCTATGTAATTAGCGAGACATTTCAATCGATGCATCGAGAGAGAAGAATGATCTCTGCATAACCGAAATCCGTCAAAATACAAAGTTGCAGCTCAGTTCATTCCTCCAGTCACGTCTTAACTAAAAACATTTCACAGACAGAGTTTCGAGCATCAATAAATAAGCCAACTCGAGGAACAATCGTAATTGGCGCAGCGACTCGTATCGACTGCACAGGTCGCCTGCAGTTGGCCGCGAACCCACGGAATTCAATAAAACTCGAATCACAGGAGCCGAAGAGCAAGGCTGCACGCACCGCGAGAACTATACGCTAAAAGGCAGAGCTCGTAATAAAGCAGCCGAACGTAGATAATCGAATACACGACGCGTAACAAGTCCCACACCTCCTGCACCCTGCAGGTGTATATATATATATACGCACAACGATGCGCGGCGGTAACTCGCCTGTTAGGTGTATTCCAGGCAGTTTGGTCAATAGCCAATTCCTATTTGGACGCGCTCCAAAAGGGTCCAGCCGACCGGTGCACAGCGAGACTCAGAGCTGGGAAAGAAAGGGAGCGGGAGGTCACGCACGCATCGGTTCGTTGGGCCAAAGCGATTCCTCCCTCTCTCCCTCTCTCTCTCTCTCTCTCTCTTGTGAGCGCGCGCGCGTCTTGGAAACGCAATTACACGTGTGCGACTGTGCGCGCGCGCGAGTCCCGAGGTGGATCAGGAGATAAAGGGCTTCATTATGCTTTCACGCTCGAGCTATTAATTTCACTTTGGTGCGCGCCCTGGCGTTACATCGTCGATTCATTTATTCAGACCGGGAAGCGTGTGTTTTCTTTCTTTGAATAAGGCATAAGCGACACGCATTTTGAACGATGCGAGAGCGAACTGTATGTTTTAGGATCTTTAACCTTTGGCGCTCTCTCTATCTCTCTCTCTCTCTCTCTCTCTCTCTCTCTGTCACTGGTTTCGATACCAGTGAGAGTTCTCGAGAGAATCAAAGCGAGAGAGAGAGAGAGAGAGAGAAAGAGGGAAAAGTGCTTGGCGAAATTAACCATGAATGAGGAGTCGAATGGTATAAAAATTACCCGCTTGTTTCCGTTGAATCTTCTAAGAATTAACGTTTCTCTTAATATCTCCCGCTCGTAAATATTCAAGCTTCATATGGATTAAAGAGCAGCTCGTGTTTCAAAAGGATATACATTTTGCCCGACTATTGCCATTCATTTATATGCACTTCTTTACAGGCTGGATCGTGATTCTATAAGCAACGCAGCTCAACTCCGCTCATTTAAACTGCTGACGCACTTGAGCCTTCTTGATGCACCTTGCGAAGTAAGCGAGAGAGAGAGAGAGAGAGAGAGAGGGAGATCGAAGGTAACGTCAATAAATAGGCATTAATACGATCGCTGATCACGTATCGGCTCGAGTGCTCTTAGGTATAATGAGCGCGCGTCAAGTGCTCTGTCAACCGGCACCTGCACCGCCGCCACCGTCGGCATCGCGGCAAAGGAGCTGATGATACCGCGCGCGCGTGCTGCACTGCAAGCGTCGTCAATGAGAAAGCGAATTGACCTGGTAGGGGAGATAACCGAGATGGCTCACTGGCTGGCGCTTCGGTGCTGCCGGAAGAACTGAGCTTATGAGCGCCATTCTGCGGTTATTTATAATATGCATTACCCATATCATTGAGGATTTTTACTCTATTTTTTGTTTGGCTTGTTGAGGATGTTATGTATCAACTGAGTGATTCAGGTAAAATGACTTTTCTGTATCAAATATTTATATTTTATAAATTATTGACTTGCTTGAAAATTCCTGGTTATCCGATCAGTCATCGAGTTCTGCACTTTCCCTTTGTAAAAATCCGAAAGTCATATGTTTTAGCACAAAACAAATTTCTATTACGATAAAAATTGGTTATAAGTAATTGTTTTTTACTAAGATTGTGTGTATGTTATCAAGCTCACTGATTTTCTCTGTGAATTTTTGATGGATCGTAAAGTTCAAATTATTTACTATAATGGATAATAAAATCGTCATCATGCTTTAATTTTCTCTCGAAAAATTAAGTAAGAAACGTATGTAAAAGGAATTTCGGTCAGTAGGTTGTGAAAGTTTATCTAAAAATAAAGTCGAAGGATGATATCATCCTATAAAAATAAAAAAAAAGAGTTAGATTTAAATTTTTTATTAGTTATGCATATTATGTATAGATCACATATATGATGGGTTAAAATTCTACAATAAGCTTAGTTTTATAAATGCTATTAAAAATGTAAAAGTCAGTTAATAATTATCGATACCTTAAATTAGAAACCAAGATAGCTTGAAAACTACTTCTTAATAAATTAATACGGATCGTAGAAATAGATTAGTATAGATATTGTTTTAGCTACGAAAGAATAGAACAAGTGCATTAAAATTTGATAAGTCAAACGTACTGTCATAGGAAATGCGATCCAAGAAAACTTTCTGTTGTAATTAGAGATATTGATCGAGTGCATGGTTAAAAGAACTTTAAACTATTTAATTATAGAATTTTAAATAGACGATTTCATAAATTTATTGAGCATATTGGAACTTTTTTAATTGGTACATTAAATATTATTTGTACATATGTGAATAACATCCATTGTAGTTGTAGATAACTAATAATGAATTACAATATAGGGTATTTTATTCGACAATAAATCTAAAGTGATGATTTATTAATTAATGCGTTTACAAAAATAATTGTAGAACAATTGAAAGGTATATAAGTAAAGAAAAACTATTTTTTATTTGAAAAATCAATCTGTCAAAGCAGTAAGCAGCTGCCTTTTTATCCAAGTTGATTCAATTTTTATTGCCTCTGCATCTTCTTTACTTTCCTTACTTTTTTCACTTATGAGCAGTACTCGTTGAAAATTGATAGTCGAAACCGATAACAAACGAAATAACTTCGATCTACTAATATTAGAAAGATATTCCCATCAAATATATCACTTATTGAATGGCAATAAAAGCTCCGATGTAACAAATCGAACTTCCACGATGAAAGCAGTGACGCAAAGTCCCTCGCAAAAGTCGAAATCAAAAATAAAAATAGGAGAGCACGAGCGCCATCGACTAAAAAAAAAAAATTAAGAAGAAAAGAAGGGAAGAAATGAACGGAAAAACTGAAAGGTCTTGCAGGCTCTCCTAAGACCCGTGGGACGCTTTCGCTCGTTTTTTTCCCCTTCTTCTCTATGCGAATCATTTTTAACTCGGACGCTGCAGCGCAGCAGCAGCAGCAGCAACGGTATATCCTTAGGGAAAACTCGCTTATACCCCGAAGGCAAGTGAGCGCTCGTGCGCAGACGAGTCAAAGCAGCGGAGAAAAGGAGCGTGGAAGAAAAAGTAAGAGGGTGGGAAAGAGTTAGCGGCCCGCTACCTTTCTCTGGCTCTGCACAGTCTCGCGTTGTCTTACCTCGGCTCTCTCGCACTAAAAACGCAGACTCGAGCCGAAACAGACGGGACGACGACGTCGGCGGCGGCGAGCAAAAGGAAAATAGTCTCGAGGAAGAGAATGTCGCGAGGAAGCGGGACAGGGGAGACGAAAGAGGGAGACGAAGAAAAGCGGCGGACCGGCACTAGCCTCGCCCGGGAACTTTTGTATATTCGAGGGATTTTCGCTAATGAAATAATTAAAATTACAAAGCTCTAGCCCTCTGCACCCCCGAAGACGGAGCCGACGTAGCTTCGGTCGGATCAGGCGCTTCGCTCCTATTTCTCTCCTCGCTCGCTACTCTCCTTCTACTTTCTTTCTCGATCTTTATTTCCTTTCGTTCTAACTTGCAAGCTTGGACTGTTCGAGTACCATTTGCAGAAACGCCTCGAAGCTAATAAAGTATAAAAGATTTTCCAATGCAAATTTTGCCCTTCGTGTCGAAGTGTTAGCAAGAAGAAGAGGTATCTATAGCGTCTGGGGACGAGGGTTTGCCCGTTGCTTGTCCCGGTTTACTCCTTTGGCTCTCTTATATATAGTATCAACATGAATTCAAATATAAATGCATTTCTAATATTATTTTCAGTATGTGGGCTTCGACTCTGAATTTATGGTGTTATAATATCAGGATTTTTACAAAAGACTTTGTATTATGTTATATTTTCAATGAAATGTATCTTTTCCAAAATTATATTTTTAGCGGCTACCTTTTAACCTTTCCAGGTGCATTAAATATATACGGGGATATTTACTCGCAACTTTGCAATTCTAATTGACCTTTTTGGTCTTTGAATTATGAAACATGTCCCAAATACAGTTTACAACGTTATACGTAAATTAACCATATTGAAGACCCATAGATGACCCACACTTGACCTACACTCGATGCTACTCCTCTTCGTCTTCGAGGTGACCGCTGTTTTGTCTCGTTCCAGATAAAAACTGCTTTTACTGGAATCGCGCATGCGAGTCGACTTTTAGTTTATGGCTTTCGTTATTCCAAATCTCCTTCACCTTCGATTGGCAATAAAAATTTTGGCTTAGTAGGGCGCTCCGAAAGGGAATCACAGTCAAAACGCTCTGTATACACACTAGGTAAGCGTGTCTCTAGTTCGTGGGGTGTGAGTGCGCCGTTGTTATCATCGAAAAATTCAATTTTGTCGGTATGGAGAGAAAAAGACTGCAATTTTCACGTTGACAGGCCGCCGCAATAAATCAAGTTCAACCGAGTTCAACATAGTGATTGCCGCCTATGTATTGAATTTTTATGAGGAAAAAGTGCTTGCGACGCTTTTTCCCAGACTGAAACGGGATACCGCAAACAAAGTTTACTTTAATATTGGACGAATTTTTCTTTTATTCCTTTACTGACATTTCCTTTGCATAATAGGTCAATGGGACTGAGCAATTTTTTAAAGGCTTGAAACTACCTTGCAATTGAACAATTTCGCATCTTTAAATGCAATGCTAAAAATATCTGTAAATAAGTATATTTTATTAATTGACTTCGAGTCTAATTAGTATATTACAAAAAATCGGTTGTGCTATACACAGTTTTGCATCGTAGATCTGCGTAAAACCAAGAATACAGCCAAAAGTCCAACTTTATAATTGGAAACATCTCAACTCGTTATGCACAGCAGCAGCTACGAGAACTGCGATATTTCGAGTATGGGCATATATAAGGTGCAATTGGTGCAAAATCCTCGGGTCGCGTGATTCGAGCGCGTTAAATGTCTCGTCCGGCGGGATCCGCGCGCGCCCAGTCCTTTTCTCCCCCCAAGGGCCTTCTTCGTCTTCTTCCCTCTTTCTACATATCTCCTCTCTGCTTTTTGCTCCCGTGCAGCGCTCCGGGCTTGAGGCTAATTTCGTAAAAAGGACGTAGCGCGCGAAGCGGACCTCTTTTACCTTTCTTAATCTCTGCCTCTGCCTCTGCCTCTGCCTCGGCTCGAGCGCGCGTGTGTAGACAATGAGAGAGTATGGAGAGCTCGGCCCTCTGCTCGGAGCGCTGAAATATAACGCGAGCCGCCCTCCGGTGTATCCCTACTATTTACGCTCGTTAAAAAATTTAAGGTTAACACGCTAAATTTAGCCGAAGTGAAATTCCTATCTCCGATGGAAACGAGCGCATCCGAATTTTCAGAATTCGCTCTCACGCGGGACTCTTCGCTTTCTTGTTTATTTACATTGAGCACATCTTTAGCCTTGACTATGGATATTTGAAAATAATGTTCTTCGGAGCGAGCGAACATTTTATTTTCACGAAGAATGTAACATTTATCAGATTTGCCTTTGAAATTAATTTCAGGCGTGAAATCGAGAATGAAATGCATTCGTACCCCTCTTGAGCGAAGCTTTCTTCTTTTTTTACTCAAAATGGAAGCCTGACTCTTTTAGAATCCATTTTGTTATATATTTTAAAGCTCAGCGAAATTCGAAGCGAAGGCTTTCTTCAGCTCCAAACTTTTCTTTTCTTCTAGGCAAAGAAAGATATATAGACAGCGTGGCAGAGGAGAGCGAGAGAAAGAGAAGCGGAAGACGGTCCTGCGGCAGTTTCGTTCATTCTCTTTCTTTCTCATCCCCCTTACATTTTCGTCCCGTCCTCGTCTCCCTCTCTTATTTTTTTGCTTTCTGCACTGCACTGCACTGCAAAGAAGATCGACAGAAGAAAAGCGAAAAAATGAGAACTGTTTAAATAGCCAGAGGCGCATCGCACCTCGTCATTTTTTCTCTTTCGTAATCCATGTTTCGGGTTTTTCTTCTTTTTAACCCCTCTGTCTTCTCTCGCTCTTCTTTTCTGGACTTGCGTTTTTATTCCTCTCTTTCCTTTCGAGGCGAGGCGCCTCCCTATGTATATATCTCTATATCTGTATATGTGTATGTATATGTATATAGACGGTAGTCGGCACTGGCTAAGGGGGCATCCGTTTTTTCCGTGAAATTCCTCACGGCTCTTTTGACGGGTGAACGTTTTTTTTTCACGCCGAACGCGTGCTGTAAATTATGCTGATTACTTGCTGCTGAAATCCCATTATTCGTTATTTCGCGAAGCGAATTTTCTCTGGGCTTTGAATAATTTGCGAAAATATTGTATATTGATGTGTATATCTATACGGTCTTAAAAACATCATCCAAACTCTATTATTTTTGAAATATATCGTAATATAGTGTTTAAAATCATGATTATTTATATATTGAAATAGTAAACGCAACACGTATGAGAAACACTTATACTTTGCGCACTAGTTGCGTCATGTACTAGTTCGACCCTCGGCCGTGTTACAGCTTCGCATGTGCGGAAATGTTCGATTTACGCCCATGTATTGAAAACTGCTGTATAAAAATTCTTAAATTTTAACATTCATATAATAATTCGAATGATTTGCGATTGAATGCAAGTACAACAATGTTGAATTAAATACAATTACGTACGCATATGCGTGCGTTAACTCTTGCATAGATCGATTCCAGATTTCGCCTTGCACGAACTGTACCGAACGCGTAATATAAAAATAGCACACAGCCAAAACTCCGCTTTCCGGGGACATCTGAATATATATTGGGAAGCAAAAACAAACCGACGCTGTATAGGTGCAGCCGCGCTGAGAATCGGTTTTTCGAGTATGGAGCGCGAAACCCCAAGGCCGCGCACGTGCGGGGCCAAGTTTTGTTGCCGAGGAGGCGCGAGAGGAGAGTACGGCGGCGCGCAAAACCCTGTACACGCCCAAGGGTTTCTCAAACTCGCGCGGAAGAACCTCGTCGAGCGCGAATTTCGCGGAGAGAGTACCCGTACGCGTCGCGTCGGTGCTATACCGCACAGAGCCGTATACATATACAGTAGGACGAGGTACGAGTAGGAGGATCCGGGCAATCGGAGACGGCACACTTTCGTCGCGTGCAGCCGCAGCTGGCACACGCTCAGCAGCAGCAGCAGCAGCAACAGCAGCAGAGCCTTGTATGTACTCGCGGGGGCCGGAAGCGAGGAGCTCGCAGACGCAGGAAGTATCTCTTCTCTCTGTATACCTTCTCGGCGAATCTCCTTTGCACGGCTTGGCTCGGTCCCTCATAATCCTTGGATGGACACTTGATACAGTGGAGGACGCGTGCGGGGCCGCCGCCGCCGCCGCCGCCGCCACGCAACAGATGTCGATAAATTATTTCCACGTCGATGGGTAGCGCCGTGGTTCTAGTGACTCGCTTGTCCCCCATCCCTCTCTCGCTCTCTCTATCTCTCTCTCTCTCTCTCTCTGACTCCCTGTGTGTACACCTTTGGCGAGATTATGAGCGCGATGAGAGAGACTGTTGAATAACAGGAGACGATTTTTTTGTTGTCGAGGATGAACCGTGCGGACAATTGATCGGATTCGATCCAATTAATGACAGCATTGCAGTATTGCATTTTCACTTTTGCTATAAATTGGTGTCGATCGACATTTTTTCTACTGCAACTGAGTTAGAGAGTGCGTTCATTTAATTATTATTATTGTCACAGTTGAGTTATGAGCAATGCTCGATTTTTATTTGTCTGTTACTACTGATCCTGATCTGGTCCATCCGACTCTTATGCTTTATCCAATCGAACGCTCGTTATCTATGATTTCTGTTGAAGAAACGTCATTTCTTATTTATTATTTATGCGGAAACAATTCTTAGGTTTCTATTTGCCACAAACTTTGACTTTTTTGCTATTGCTTGTATATTATTGTTAATGAAAGTTCTTGGGAAAATGCTAACAATACCTCCGATAAAAGATCGTTAACTTTATTTGCCACGCAGTGCACAGCAAAGGCAATAAAGGAAGTAAAAATACTGTGTTCGCTTCCTAGAAAAGAGAAGGCGATAGCCGCGAGAGTGAGGGAGAGTATAGAAGAAAGCGTCCAATTATGGAAGTTATATATACGTAGACGCATTGCATTTAGCTCCGCTAGCCCACAACAGATTAAATATCGGTTCCCGTTTCGCCTTTATTTATTGCTTGTATTTACGTTGATTTAATTCTCTTGCTGCTGGCGCTGCTGCTGCTGCTGCTGCTGCTGGTTTTTGTCCGTTTCGCGAATTGAAGTGTACGGCCAGCTCACACTCAATTTATTCTCCAAGCCCACGTAAATCGCAGCTGGAAATGGATGCCTGCGGAAAATAAAGGATCTTCTTTGGAGTTTCCCTCTCTCTCTCTCTCTCTCTCTCTCTCTTGCCTCTCGCTGTCGCTCTCTGTAAGCGACTTTTTTAATCAACCTCTGTTTCGAGCTTTTTCCTCTCCCTCACCTCCTCCTTCTTGTTCTCTATCAAGGAAATCTCGTCCCCGATTAAAACCGCGTAGACACGCCGCTGCTTGTAGTATTTGCGTCAATATATCGAATTGGATCTCCTCTCGTTTTTGTTCTCTCCTCGCTTTTCGCTTTTCGCTTCTCGCTTCTTTCGATAAACAGAATATAATAGTATCTCGTTCGGGACGATTAATTAAGATGCTTCTTCCTATTGCGCGCAAAATCCGCGCAAATATAAATCCATGCAGTGCAGATAGGCTGTAGGTCGCATATTTATGCACTCGGTCGGCGCGTTGAAAGTGTAATGCCGCAGCGTTCGCTTTGGCGGGCTTCGAAAAGTTGTTTTGCGCGAAACGCTGCCTGCGCTGCAGCTCGTGAGATATATCCAGCGTCATATGTCCACGTCGCCGGTGAAATTTTAACGTCGCTATGAGCCCAGCGGAAAAAGGGAGCTGCGAGCCACGCGCGCGCTCCGGATATAAAGAAAGAGGGAACAAGCGCAGAATGCGAAGAAAGGAAGTGGAGTCGGAGAGTGAGCGAGGAAAGAGAAAGAGCACAGAGAGCAAAGAGAGAGATGGGACGAAGAGATGGTGAAACGCTGATTTTTTAATGTCTCGGGGCGTGCATTAATATTCTGTAGCCCCGACAAAATGTAAATCTGAAGGGTACCTCTCTCTCTCTCTCTCTCTCTCCCACTCTGTCTCTATCCTCGTTTCTTCAAAATCCCTCTCAACTAAGACGACGACGACGACGCCGACGAAGACGAAGACGACGACGTGGCTGCTATCTATCTCCGTCCGTGTAAGAGATAGAGACACTGAGGTACACGAAGGAGAGGAGAGCGAGAGAGGGAGAGAGAGGAAAAGCGAGCGAAACTTGCCTTCCGTCTCATCTCGTCTTTCTCGAGTTGTCGGTTCATCACCTACTTTAAAGGACCACTTCTCATCTTCCAGTTCACCGTTCTCCTTCGCTCCCTCTCCTCTCGCTCTCCTTCCTTGCGCACTTTATACTCTCTTATTTTGGTCCATCTAGCTAGCCGAGCTTTCTTCGTCTCTATCTCTCCTCCTGTCCTCTCCGCTTTCTTCAAACCCCCCCACCTCCACTTCTCTATCTCTCTCCCACTCTCGCTTTGCGTACGTGACCCGCGTAAACACACCCACATATGCCCAGCTCGAGCTTGCCACTACAAAATTTCTCTCGTACACCAGCTCTCACTCTCATCCCTGTATTCTGTTTTACACATCTCTCCCTCTCTCTCTCTCTTTGCAGCAAGACCTTTCCAGGGGGAGGCGGGTCACGATCAGGCTTAAAAACCTGTTTACGTAGGTAGAAGGAGAAAGAGAGAGTGCAGGCGCGCAAGCGTTTGAACCCGCATTCTACTTGTCACTTGTTCGGATGAGTTGGCGCGCGTGATAACCTCTTCTTACTCTCTCTCTCACCCGTTTTTCTCTCCGCGTCTCTCGGTGAGTGTGCGGGTGTGTGCATGGCTCGCCATCTCATTGTTTCGAGGACGGATAAATGGCTCGTGCGCAGTTGTCCCCTCGAATGACGCCTCGATTCCCGTTTCGATGGAATCTTTTTGCGCCCGAGCGCCCGCGATTCGCACAAAGGAACGGGACGCGGTTTTGCTGCGCGCCATTTGTGTATTATCTCATCGAGATCGGAGCTCCGAGAGATGGGCCATTTGCGGACATTTTTCGCTTAATACAATGTGCGTGTGTGTGTCCGCGCGCGTATGGTGCAATTATCGTCGATAGGGTGTGATATACCGGTCAAAAGTCATTAGTCGGTTCGCTGGAGCGCGATGAAATATCTGACATTTTTTAAACGGCTTGTGTGGTCGCGCATGTAAACCTCCTCTGAAACAGCTGTTACGATTCGATACGGTTTGCTAAAGAGGACTCAATTGTTTCGAGATCGCTCGATCTTTCGTGTAGAAGTAGGGACTGGAAGAATACATCGCGTTGTCGAATTGCACATTGAAATTGTCTTCTAAATTTAAGTAGGAGCTTGCAACCAATAATTTGAAAAATTACACCAAAATAAACGAAGGAATTCTAGTATCTCCCGCGAAGAAGATCCAATCTGTATACACTCTAAATGCTAAAGTACAATCACCAAATTGACGCTATTAAGTACAAATTGACCAATTTAAACTTTAGAAAGGACTAAATCTGAGAATTTGTACTTTTAAAAGGACAAATTCAATAGATTAGACTTTTCAAAGGACTAAATCCATAAATTAATCTTATGAAA
>UELU01144306.1:18790-28882 GCA_900490025.1 Megastigmus dorsalis | reverse complement strand
TAAAAAGACTAATTTATAGATTTTGTCCTTTGGAAAGTACATAATAAATATAAGCGAAAAAGCAATTCTAACCTCCAAATATTCAGTTTTAATAAGGATGTATATCGATCAAAAACAAAAAGTGAATCTTCCTGTCACAAATGTAAAAAGTTAATTTTGTCCTTTCTAATGTACAAAATTTGATTTTGTACTTTTCAGAAGGACAAATTTATATTTTTGTACTTATAAAAAGACTAATTTATAGATTTTGTCCTTTGAAAAGTACATAATTTAATTTTTTACTTTTCAAAAGTATAAAACTATGATTTTATACTTTTCATAAGATTAATTTATGGATTTAGTCCTTTGAAAAGTCTAATCTATTGAATTTGTCCTTTTAAAAGTACAAATTCTCAGATTTAGTCCTTTCTAAAGTTTAAATTGGTCAATTTGTACTTAATAGCGTCAATTTTTGTACTTTAGCATTTAGAGTGTATATGAATTCAATAAATCACCATAATTTTATTTTGTCCGAATAGCGTGATTCACGATTAAATCGTCCTAAAGAAAGTAGCCTCGTTTATGTTCATCTAAAATATGAATTTTTTATTGTCGAACGCAAAGCTCAAAATTCATCCGGAATCGAACGCACACGCGATACGGATCTCGAAGGGATGCATTGAAATTTCCAATCCCCTCGTGTTGCACGATCCATTATACTCTCACAATGCGTACATCGTGATGTATATCCTAAAAATAGTTTTCCCTCGTCGAGAGACAGTACACAAGAACGCCAGAGAGAAAGACAGGAGGGAAGAGCATCGAAGGAAAAACTTAAAAATAAATTTCGCGCGCATCATTTAATTCATCACGCGCGCCCGCGGGTGGCGTAGGTGTGCACTCGCAATTCTCATAAATCATAGAGTGAGTGAAAAAACGAGGAGACTCGCGGGCGGGCTTTTAAATGCCGCGCGGCAGCGGGCCGGTGAGATAGACCTTATACCGCGGCACGTCGTATCACACGCAATGTTGTGCAAGATTAATTCCTCTCCTCTGCCCCTCGCTCCACGGGGCATCACGGTATACATATACGCGGACACGTTTATTCTCGTTTCTCTCGCCGCGGCTCTTTCCCAAAAAAGCGCGTGTGCGCCAGAGAGAGAGAAAGAGAGAGAGGGAGAGAGAGAGAGAGTGTATACACACTCGCGCGTAAAAAGGGGGCGGGGGAGTAGGGCGAACATTAAAGCTCGTGTTTTTACGGGCTCGTAAAAAGATGGCTCGTTGCGGAGGAGGAGAAAGACGAACGGGCGACCTTGCATACAATTTTCAGAAAATGGACCGAGTGTCGCTCGCCGCCAACCGCCGCCGCAGCCGTAGCCGCAGCCGCTGCTGCTATATCCTCTTGAAAAAGTCATGTCGAGCTCATGGCGGACGAGAATCTTCTCCTGGCTGGGATGACAGAGAGGCGACAAAAAAAATGTGGATGCAACTGAATGTAACGATAACACGATGCGTATAGTTATTAACGTTATATAAGAGTGAAGCGCGAGGTACGGACGGATTGAAAGAGACGCGTCTCGAGTATTTTAAATTGTAGATACCGAGTAAACGGCTTTGCTTGTGCTGTGATATAGTATTAAGCGTGGCCTTAATGTTTCTTGGGATACGGGAGAGACGAGCAGCTGGGACTCGTTGAAAAAGAGGAGAAGCAGCTCTAGTTATACGAGAAGCAGCCGGACCAGCGCGGTATTGAATTCCCATCGAATTAGCATCGCATCTACATTTTTAACTAAACCAAAATAAATGTAAATGAGATCTTGGAATTACGAAGCTTATAATTTAAAGTGCCTTATATACCTCGTTATATTAACACGTTATGAAACGAGTTGGCTGGCCGCGCGCTACTTTTCAAATTCAATGCAAATTTCATCGGTGTAAGCCTATAAGCTGTATTTAAAAACGATGCATCGATTGTGTACAGTATTAAATATTACCGACATTTTCGATATTCAGCTTCCTGTATATTGAATAATCACATGTTGTCGATTTCTATCTGGGTGTACGGCATTGTTTGTCAGTGAATCGAGAAGAGTGACATTTTCCAAAAATTCAATAATGTGACTAAATTTAAATTATATATAGCACAGTGGCAGCTGCTTATATGTTTACAAACATTTACATATACTAGTTTAAAACCGAAGCTCCACGATAAAATTATTTATGGAAATTTCGGTTATTGTCAATTTTATGAATATACATATAATAGCTTGCCTGCCAGATATCAGAGTATTTTACAAATATTTGTATGTTTAGCATTCAAACGAAGATAACGTTAATGAAATAAAATAAAGTAGAGCGCAATGCCAAATACTTGTCTGCAATACGTTAACGATCTTATTTCCTGCATCTTTTACTGCACGCAATATAACATCGGCATAATCGTAAACCCTTTCCGTTCCTAATCCTTAATCCTAGACAATAGAACGGCGAAGCCATGCACAGAATGGCTCTCGGCAAAGACACACAGCGACGCCAAGAAATGAACACATCCTTCAACAATGAGAAACTGGCCTGTGCCATAATGCGCGCGTGCAACCACTTCTCTGACCTCTCAATAATACACCTTGAACCTCTCGGTTCCCGCGCGTTGCGACACTGCGCCAGCGCACACGACACGTGCCGCTCCACAGCCTCCGCGCGCGCGCACACACACACGTGGCGCGCAGCCGAGCAACGTTACAGCCAGAGAGAATGCCGTGCACATAGCGCAACAGCTCTCGTGTTTTGTCAATCCCAATCCGCTGTTCCGCAAAAGCGATCATCGATCACGATCACGATCACGATCGCGTATAGGCGCGAGCATATGCACTCACAGATACGCGGCGGCGCGCACGCGGGGGCTTGTATAAACGGCCCGTAGGTCGCGTTACAGCTGCGAGGGCGCAAATTCCGATATTCGATATAATCGATGCGAAGCTTTCGCGGCGCCTCGCGCATTTGTACGCAGTATGTATAGGTGTGCGCAGGTATATAGCCGAGGCGCGGTATAGAGCTGCCGCTATCCGGCGTGAATTCGCGGGACGGCCAAGTGACCAATTACGATGGGACAGGCCGATAACGACGATAACGGCTGACTCGATCCTTGTACACTGCACACACAGTCTGAGAGCGAGAGAGGCAGCTGTAATAGCCTCGGTCTCCCGATGCTGCTGCTGCTGCTGCTGCTGCTGCTGCTGCTGCTGTCGTGTTCCCGCCGCGGGCAACAGCTTCGTTCATCTGGAATTATACATACAGGATATGTCGCGAGAAGAAGAGAAACACACGGGGTAATTAGGGCACGAGCTGCGCCGCAAAAGCGATCATCGCACGGCGCGCATCTCCTCGAGTGTGTAACGAGGCAGCTTAGCTTGGCCATGCGTGAAGGTGGTAGGCGTTGCGGGTTGCCTTGCCGCTTGATGCGTGTGATGGGCACGCGCAGATCTACGCCCGGTCTAAAAGTGGACTTGCGCGCGTGTGCGTGTGAGCCGAGCGCGTCACTTTGGTGAGTTCCGATATGGATATATATAGGCCCCCGATGGCGACAACCGAGCGACGCTGATGGTCGCGCCGACGTCGATGGCGTGGCTAACGAGCGGCTTCGCGCGCGGACCTGTGCAGCTGCGAAAAGTTCCTCGATTAATCCTTTCCGGCTTTCCTTCGACTCCAGAAGCTATTTTCTTTGAAGATGCGTGTGTATAACAGCGACGTTACAGAGTGTGTGAATAGCTTGTTGCTCTGTGTATTCCTTGCGTGCCTTGCGTGAAAGGTCGCGAAACTTAATGATTGTTTTTCTCTGTTGTCGTGATGTACGAATTTCGGCGGTTTTGAATAGTAATTAGTCATTCTAATGCTAGGCTTCGGATTATAATAATTGCTTTTTAATAAGCGAGTAGAATCCGATGGGATATTTTTAGCCTTTCGTAATACCATGTATACGTGGTTCTGTATTCGAAGATGTTTTCCAGCAAACTATAATCGCTTTTGAATCAAGGTTAAAAGAGCTCTCGTTTTAACGTACATAAATAAAGTCCATTTGTCTGGAACCTTAATTGAATTACGATAATTGATGTATTTCCATATGAACTATAGAGTTACATCAACTTTAGACAATTCGAATTAACGTTTATTCAGTATTAATTACCTCTTACAATTAGTGAATTATTACCCAAGTTGGTAACTTGGTGCAGCATATTCGAACAGAATCACGATAATTATTATTATTAACAACAGCGAGTTATAAGCATATAATTTATGGCCCTTAATATGTTGATAAACCGCGCGTAAGCTGCACATTATTAACAGTTCATTTGTATTTTAGGTTTATGGTTCTTATGTGCTTATGTTCCGATAATTGTGTATAAATGCATTTTGCTTCTGTTCTAAATAATTTACAATAGAGAGAAGATCAAAGGGAAATTAATATATATATATAGATATAGATAATACTTAAATGCTAGTTATTTTTATCTCGTGCCTCTGTATATTTTCATGATAATATATTTTAAAAAAATACGAAATTGGTTCGCGAAAACAGCGCTACTACAAAAATGACCTTTATATCATTTCAGTAACTATTTAGTATTTAGTATTTATTAAAATAGAAAAATTTACATAAGTAAATTTAATAAAGTTAATATTTAATTTGCCTAATTTTTAAAACGTGAAAACCAATTTTTTTCGTCCACCTACTTTGAAAACCAAACTGTAGGACAAGCATTTATTTTTGTTAATCAAAGGCTCGTATAAAGAACATTGAAAGCCATCGGTTGTTTCATCAACATTTTCATCTACACAAAAGCGGTGACGTTCGTGTTCGAATAATCGATCCAATAGGATTTCTACTGATGAACGCGGCGAGTGTATATTTTTATCACTATTACAGTGCTTCAACGCTGTGCTCAAAGAGAAAAAAGAGATAATTAAACGCAGATTCTATACAAGGTTGAAATTTCAAACAATGTATATACCGCTTAAAAAGATTTACGTTAAAAACCTATTCGAACTAGAATAAACATGAACCTTTTTTTATATTGATAAAACATTAACGACCTTTTTTTATAAAATTACAGGGTATAATACTGAAGTTCAGTAAGTGAAATTTGTGGTTATTTGCCAAAACAAAATATTTACCGAAAAGTGTATAAAAAGAAAATCCTTTTTTTTTTTAATCAAAAAAGAATAGGTAGCAAGCACTATTAATATCTTTTCGAATTTTCAAAAAGAATCTGTAGCTTGTATTTAAACATTTTATATAAGTCAAATAAATATGCGATAATGAATAATTTCGTAAAGTCGGCACTTTTAATAAATAAAAAAAAAGCAGCACGCTCACCGCTGATTTGTGAAAAAGTGAAGCTTACACATATACATATAAGCATCCCTGAAAATGCATAATACGCAATCTGTCCTCGTCTGTCATAAATTCGAAACTGCTGCGGTGTTAAAGCAAGGGACGTCGCGAAAGCGGCGTCAAAATTAACAATTTTATAGTCTCCTCGTGAGGCCTTAATAATTTTTATCAAGCCGAAAAAAATGAATAGAGAATAGAGAGATAAAAAGAAAGTGGAGCAAGTCGCTGTGGCATAGAAGAAGTATAAGGAATTCGATTTCGCCGTTAAAAGCAGTTACCTATACAGGTCCTCGCTATAAACTCGTCTGCAACAACAGCAGCAGCAGCAGCAGCAGCAGCAGCAGCGGCGCGCCGCTATATTGCTTTAATCAAGCGCAAACTCGCGCTTCGAGCTCGACGCGCGCCTCTATATACCTGGTACGTAGCCCACACACACACACACATTGCGGAAATTCTCGAAGCCCGGAGTTTCTCTCTGGCATTGAGGAGAAGGAGATAGAGGGAGTATAGTATAGAGAGAGAGAGAGAGAGAGGGTGTAGTTGGTCCGACGATCGCGCTTCTAAGTAAAACGCGCGCGCCTGTGTGGATTGCAGGCTGCAGCAGCGGTCGAACAGGGCGAGCGAAGACCCATGACCGACAGCGACAAAAAGCAAAACTCCACAGCAGCAGAGGCGAGAGTGTACCGCGTCCAGACTATCGGAGTATATGCCGCGTATATATACATCCTCCGAGCGAGCGAGAGACCGAGAGAGAGACCGAAAGAGAGAGAGAGAGAGAGAGAGAGAGAGAGAGAGAGAAGTCATTGCTGCTTGTAGCGTATTTGCCGGGGTGCTAGAATTTTCATTAAAAAAAAAACTAATGTCCGAAATACGATTTTCGGTCTGTTCGAGGCGCAAGTTGCGCAAGTGTGCACCTCGAATAAACATTCGTTCGGGGAGACTACTATACATATTCGTGCGTCTTTTTACGTCAATTTTCTTGGTTGCCCAGCTTAATCCATTCCTGAAACTCATGTTTTATTCATGAACTGTTACATGACAAAATTGTGTAATTTTTAGATTATTTTCCATCGCTTTTGTAGCTATACTTATACATTTATTGCATACCGCTCTATATAATTCTTGGGGCCAATTTGCTTTTATCGGTAGCTTAATATTTCAAATTCCATTCGTATTTGGGAGGGAGAAAAAATAAAACAAAAGCATTCACCACTCGGTGAATCGGAAAGTCATAAAAATGTAAAAGCGTATTAACAGATGCGAAACAATTTTTTGAAGCCACGTTTTGTGGTGGAAATAAAAAAACGTAAGCTCTGGAGAATAATAACGGGTTCGAGTAATATTTAATCCGATCAAAAATTATCCATGAATATTCACTTACTTCTACGTTTTTATTTACTAAATTACCCGTACAATATGTTTGATCCATGCCTGTACTACTCCAAATTTCAAAATTCTCATTCTTGCGATTAGTTTGAATAAAAGTTCAATAATGCACAATCTACGAGTATTGTGTTCATGGTATAACACCTTACCGCGAATACAATTTCAATGTCTTAGTTAATGAATATGCAGCAAACGTAATTGTTAATATTTAATGAAGGCCATTTTCCTTTATTTAGGGTGCAAAACAGTCTGCGACACTATAATTTATCGTTCGAACAGCGAGAGTTGGAAGTCATTCAGTCGGTCGGGAAAACAAGCACCCGGACATTTACTATATTGACCAGAGGTTTTCCGTGCGCGAAACCTGCGTACGGGCTTTGGCTATTGTGACGCGGGAGCGACGACTGGACAATGAGAAAAATAGGAGCTGTACATCGAGTTTAGCAAAAATACAGATATATCTGACTGTGATTCTGCGAGTGTTACTGGATGGCAAGTAATTAATCCGAGTTTCACATCCAGTGATTTTATGCCGAAGGATCATTGTCGAATCGTATTCAGTCAGTGTTCACAGCTAAACCTATATAGGTAAAACTTTTAATTTTAATGCTAAAGGATTGTCATGTATTTAATGTGCATGTTGTGATGAGATAGTTTATAACTAGGATACCAGTGACCCGAATCGATAGCATTCGGCTAAGATGAAGATCGATGTACAATTACTGCACTATATACTCAATCTATTCTTGCAAATTTACCACTTAATTGTCTAAAGGTTAAACTCAGAATAACGATTTTCAATTTTTCTACATAAATTTCAAGCACGCAATATTATAGTACACATTGGGGAAGAGGATTACGAAATCTGTTGGACGAAAAATAATAATTAACGTTTTTAATTTAAATGGCAATAAAGATTATATGCAGAAACCTTTATTACAGATAATAAAAGATCAAAATATGTATGAAAACCAGATTACAAAGCTTATAATTTTTCTCGATGTTATTATTTTTCCAAGCGGTCGCGCATCAGGTTGCTCGCTACAAGAGAAGCCGAACCGCTTTACAAGTCTCGCTCGATCGTCCCTTTCAACTCTGGCGCTCGGTCGTGCGGCAAAGCGCGGCAACAGCAGCAGCCGCCATTAAAAAAAAATGATTACTTAGTCTTATAGCTCGCTTCCAAGTGGGCGCACGAGCGCGCGCTTTGTGCCGGCCAAGATGCTCTATGCCCTCTCGCGCAGTTTACGAGGTGTGCAAAAATTCAATCTGGATCAGTCGTTGGGGTTTTTGACGTTCGGCATTGCTAAAGTAGAGTACGAGATAATTCACGCGTATATATTATATCGTTGGATCGAAGATCGATCGATTTTTTTCGCGCAGACACGTGGAATGTAATTACGCGGCAGCGGGTCTCGGCAAAAAGCTGAACTGTACGGAGTAACTCGATCTCCACGCGGGTCTCGGTATAATTACAGCCGCGCCGCTAAAAACACAAGACCGTTATTTATTATCACTTAAGGCCTGCCTGTATACACAAAGCAGTACATAGCCGATTTTTCAACAACACGAGTCCCTCCCACGCAGTCCCTCTCCTCTCTCTTTTTTTTTTATCTCCCGATCGTACACAGTAGGGCAGAGGACGCAGGGTGGCGCGCGGTTACACGCGAGGCGGCCCGCCCGAGCCGCCGCTGCACGAAGTGAATGAAAAATGTCCGCGAACGAGCTCTGGTGGAAGAGAAAAAAAGAACAGACGTGTGTGTGTGTGGGTGTGCGTGTGTGTGCCGGTTCGCAGAGAGCACCTACCTACCTATGTATATAAGTAGTAGAGAAGAGATCGACGTCGGTGGCAAATTGCCCTCTCGTCCCTGCGTATACTACACCCGCTTAGCTTGGCTTACTTCGGCGCGCACGTTTACCCGCGTACGTAGTCGCTATCCACCTGGAAAAGAGGCGGCTAGTGGCATATAATGCTCTCGCTCCTGTCCCGTTCACGCGCGCGCGCTCGTCTACGTGTGTGTGTGGCTGTATATATTCGCCCTGTACAGTATCTGCGTGCGGTGCATCTTTTTTTTTTGTCGTTCTTGCGAAATTGTGTCACCGCTTCCATCTCGCTCCGCGTGCACGTCGCGCTCGAGAGTTGCGTTCTCTTTTTCTTTTTGCCCTCCCTCTTGCGGCCTCTGCAGCGAGAGAGAGAGAGAGAGAGAGAAAAAGAGAGAGAAGAAAGAAGGACTGCACGCATTTTGAAAATGGCCCGGATAGGCAACAAGCCCGTCATCAATCCTGCGAAAGAGAGAGAGAGAGAGAGAGAGGGAGAGAGAGAGTTGCATTTTACTTAGACTCGAGGAAGTGTATGCGCATTTTCTTTTTACCGAAAAACTAAACGCAGGGACTCTGCTGTTGCTGCTGCTGCTGCTGCTGCTGCTGCTGCTGCTGTACAGGCGCGCGTTCTCTCGTCCCTCTTGTGTTTTAATGCATCCCAGCGACTCTTAAAAGTGTTATCCCTCCGGCGTATATTGCGCGCTCACATTTTGCGCAAAAAGCTCGCATTATGCATTTACGCGAGAATTTATCCAACTGCGTGAGAGGAGGGGGAGTTTTGCTTTAATGCAAAAACTTTTACTAATAGCGATTGTATTTATTTCTTGCGTTTTAAGCGAGTAGCGCGAATTCTCACGATTTCACTAAATGCTGTATATTTTCTTATTGTTAACATTTTTGTAATTTCAAAAGGAATATCATAAGTACTTTATCCTTATACTTTATCGTTTATATGAAAACGAAACTGAAACAAATAAGTAGGGAATTATTGATGAACGAGAACTATTGGTAACAAGTGAAATATTGCCACTGAAAATGAGTCAATTTTCATTTAACGCTCCTTTTTTCGCATTCAAATTAAAGAACTGTACTTTATTCAAAATGATCAACATGCGAGTCAAATTATTTTAGACAACTAAGCTGGCCTACTTATTGCTCGTTGTCTGGTCCTTCCACTCTTTCAAAACAACGAGTGGTATGTACACACAAATATTTCATTCTGAATCCTCCTACATCAATGCAAACCGAACACTTACTATTCGTATTAATCGTGCATTAACAGTTTATTTAATTAGCTATAAGGTTGAAGGCAGTTAATAGTACCTATATCCTCAAATGCCTGCAGTTGCCAGAGTACAACACCAGATCAATGTTATCGCCATTCGCCTATAGACTATCGTAAGTGCTAATGAAATAATTTAAGCTTATCATGAATAATGAAGCACTGACGGATCGGCCCATCGAAATTTCACGAGGCACCGAATTAGCGCTCTCCCGATATTCCAACCTCTCCCCCCCCC
>UELU01144306.1:0-18752 GCA_900490025.1 Megastigmus dorsalis | reverse complement strand
TTAGCGCTCTCCCCCCCTGCCCCCGCCCCCGATCCCCGTGAACATGTAGGCCCGCGTCGGCATTAGCTCACTCGAAGCATGATATCCTCCCCGCAGCATAAATAAAAGAAGAAGAAGCAGCTCGAGCGAGCCAAATGCTTATCGAGAGACAGCATGCATGCCATGGCACGGACTGCAGGGCAGGGAGACCGAGAGAGAAGAAAAGGAGGGGCCGCGTGCGCGTCTGGCTCGTACGTTTGAAAGGAAGAAGCGGCTCTCGATGTCTGGCGCGTAGCCGCGCGTCGCGGGTAGGAGAGGAGCTCGGAGAGGAGAGCGCGACCGGCGACACGCTAGGGGCCACTCGAAGCCCAGCTCGCATCACCAGGGGCCGCTATCGTGGCGCCCCGATGTACCCTGAGAGACCGATGCGACTGATGCGAGTCCCCTTCTACCTTACAGAGTATACTCTCTCGTGCTCTCGCCGCCCATCGCAAGGAGATTCGACAAGGCTGTGCTATGTGCACGTGCATCTCTGAGTCTGTGTGTCGTCTTACAAGTGCCGCGCGACGAGATGGCTGTCTTTCCGATAGACTATATAAGAGGGAGATAATGGGAGACGGCAGAGACAGAGAGAGAGAGAGAGAGAGAGTCGAACGAGAGCGTGGCCTAAAAGATCCAGCGTGTGCTCGGGGAATACAAGAATAATATATGGAGAACGGAAAAATTTGTACGAGAAGGCTCCGATGATTGGTTTTGAGAGAAATTTTTTTAGTCCTTTGGCCAATGGCTTTAGCTGTAATGTTCGTTTCATTGATTTAGCTCTTCGACGTTCATCAGAGAATTTTTTTTTTAAACTAATATTATTATTAGGATTAAAAGCTGCGGTATTGTAAGTATTATAGTATATGCTTACAACAGAACAAATTTCATATTATTTATTTATCATAGAAAAGGAAATGGTTCTCAAAAGTATTAAACCAAAATGAAATATATCATCTATATGCCAGCGTGATAAAAGTTTCGTAGAATCTCTTCAATATGTTTAATCAAATTATAAAGAATAGTAAATGCAACTAAATAACTTCAAAAGCGAAGTTAAAATTTTGAAAGAAATGAAATTAATAGAAGGTAACGTTTTAAAAGTAATCTAGCTGTTTTTGAATACTGCTGCAATTTTAAACATTGTATCTTTACTTAAAAAAATCATTTCTTTCCATGAACTCACAAAGTTACTCTCAATATCACAGTTCTCAAGTTTCTTTCTTATCTAGTAGTATTTGCACTCGTTGTGATTGCTGATTAACTTATAAGTTTACGTAGTTCCAATCGATTACATATGTAGGCCATCTTTTATCTAATGACAAAAGTTACTTAGGCAAGTTTTAGCAGTGGAGAAACGCCTAGGGACTTGAGTTTTAAACTAGGTAAAGAAGAGGTTTTTGGAAATCGTTGCTACAAGTAGATGAAATACACATGTATTTCATTAGTAAAAAAAAAAAGGTTTTGCTAGACTCGAAACAAGAGGAAATAAGTAGAGACTGATGAGACAGAAAGTTGTAGTTTAGTCGGCAAACCATTTCCGTACGGTCATAGTAATTGTATTCCTCCTTTCAAAATATTGCTTTTACATTAACGTTGCTACAAGAAGATCACTTCTTTGCATTGTAAGATCTATTTTTGGGTGAACACACACCAAAACGACTGTATCTGCAATGTATTGCAAAAAGCATAAATAACATATTGCAATACTATTCTCGAGCTATTGACAATGATTTGCTTAGACGTCGTAGAAATTATATATTCATAATATATAGGAAAAAATATTGCCAAAATATTAATGATATTTTGAAGTTCAAAAACTTTATATTGAAATTTATTATTATTATTATTATTTAATCGTGAGTCCCCCTTTACAAACTAAATACAAGAATATATGAAGGTATATCGCTTTTACGAATTGACACTAAAGTTCATTACCATATAATATAGCTATTTGCCAAACATTAGACAGATCAATGTTTAAAGTATATTCCAAGTCCATCTTAATCTCTAAGTGGTGCAAATGAAAGTACTATTTGGTTTACATTTTTTGTCAATCAAATCTCTCGCGTTATTATGATATCATTATGTAATGCTGATATATTGTTTCACACCACCAATACATTGGCGATACTTCATCCAATATATTGGCAACACAAATTTTTGGAGTTTAAAAATAAAAAATATATTGGCAATACTTGGACAATAGCTACTACATAATGCCTCGTTAATAGCTTTGCGATATCTTGAAAATGTTTCTTATGCTTATTGCCACATACATTGGAGATACTGACCGTTTTCGGGTGGCATATTACAAGCACCTTTCAACAAAGCTTCTATTCACCAATGCGACTCGAATGGCAAAAAAGACTTGAAATTCAAAACTAGGTTAATGAAACGAATCGAAAATATTAAAAAGAAAAACGTCACATTTGCACAGCTTTCAAGGCACGCGCGCAGTTTCAAAAACACGAGTCAAGTCTATCGTCCAGCAGCAGCGGGGACGTCGATCTCTCGCTGGCAAAATATCAACTCTTTCAGCGGGACACGCACTCGGCGGGATGTACGAAGCCGCGCGCGAGAAGCTGGCGGACGGTCCTCTTTCACCTGGTGGATGCTGCCTGGTGGTCTCTCCCTCTATATCTCGGCTTGAGCCGCGCTGTGCGTGCAGCAGGCGAGTGTCGGACGGGGCGTTGTACCCCTCTCTCTCTCTCTCTCTCTCTCTCTCCGCAGGCTGGATTTGGAGCCGTAGTGGCACCGGTAGGGGGCAGAGAGAGAGCGAGAGAGAGAGCGCTAGCGAGGTGGCCGAGGTGGGGGATGGGATGCCTGCTCGCGGGGGTAGGTAGAAAGGGAGAGAGAGAGAGAGGAAGAAGGGCGTCGCGACGCTGCTCGGCGGGAGCAGCGCGAACTAAAAGTCGGAGAGAGCGGAGGCGCGTCAGTGTCGAGCCCGTGATCGACGCGAGCGTACGCGTTTTCCGTTCGATCTCGCTCTCTCTCTCCCTCGCTCTCGCTCTGTTTCTCCCTACAGCTCCTGCAGCTCCTGTGCAGAGAGAGAGAGAGAGATTGTGTGCTGTTCAAGTGCAGTGCGTCGCATATCCTCGTGTATATGCATAGGCGGTGCAGCCGCGTGTGGGTGCAGTTTGTTTTACACGCGAGAGCAGCAACTTGGTGCAGCGTTTCAATGCATTGTACATAGTGAGGGAGAGCGGATTTTTCGGCCGAGACGAGAACCGCGTGCGGCGAGTTATAATGTGCGAGCCTGGAGCCACGTGTGCCGCGCAACCAGTTTCCGAGCGAGCTTAGCGCTCAGCCGCTTCTCCATTGCTCGCGTTATCTGCTTCTGGTGTGCTGCTGTGGCTCGTCCTATAAGTATAGGAGGAAGAGCTTTTTCTCCGTGTGTCGGGAGCAGAGTGCGCGAGGAAACTTGTGTGCAGCGGCCGCCGTGTGCCACCGGCGAAACGCCGATAACTTTTGTGCCCTGTGAGCGAGTTGAGAAAGTTCTTCGACGACCAGTTTATTTTTTGTTGTCGAGGAGATATAGGCTGGCCCACCAGGGCTGGAAAATCGACGAGTGGAAGAGTCGCAGAGCCCCAAGGTATCGTTGTAGAAGTCGATCACTTCTCTCCGCTCCTACAAAACTTATATACGTATACCCCTTTTGCACGTGATGCGAAATTTCTGCTCACTTATAAATACCTCTGTCGTCTTCTTCTTCTTCTACGCGCAATCCCGACGCGAGAAATCCTAAGCTGCAGAGGTACAGAGAGCTCTTCGGAGCGGAATTGTAGTCGACGAGGAGCTTGCGCGAATTGTTTATTTCAAATCTGCTTGTATGTTGCGTGAGCGGTGCAGTGATTACGGAAGGTTTGAATCTGGCGTGGTTTCGCGCCAAGATGAAAGCCAGGCTTCAGCGCGGGAATATAAACAAATCGGAGCTCTCGTGATTTACGAATCTGCCAGCTGCCCCAGAGCCGATGTATAGATTACGAGAAATTCTTCTAATTCGAAGTTTATGGGAGTGCGCGAGCTGCTGGGTGGGATTTTTCACGAGCTGCGCGCGGATCGGTTTCTCGGTTTGTGTTGAGAGAAAACAAATGCGCGGGACATGAGAAAGAAGATATAGGGAGTACCTTTCGTTACTGATAGTTATCGTTAGTTTCGCCCCTGTGGCTTTTACTGTTTAATCTTGCCAAAGTACGTAACAGAATATCATGCTTTTAAATTAGATCTGTTACACTGTATGTGATGATACACTTTCTTCCTTTTTTTTTTAACAAAAAAAAAAAATTTTTATACGAGAGGAATGGAATGTATGTTTCTTTAACGAGTATTTTCGAGAGTGAGAGAGAGAGAGAGAGAGAACAAACAAGCAGCTGCATGACCAATCACCGTTTAATAAAATAATTAATTTTAATTACATGAGGTAATGATGAATGCGTATTTTTAAAAATGGTCAATTTAAAAGTTATTATTATTATTAGCTTTTAATTACGCATAATTAATTTGTTTTCATTTTTAAGTAAAACATTAGTTTTTCAAGCTATCGATTGTTTTAATTAAAATTCAACCAATTTATTCAAAACATTGAATTTTATTCTTGTGAAATAAACAGTAATTGCTCTGATTACATAAAATTGGGGCATTAAAAATTTTCACTTTTTAAAAGTAAGAACAGGATACTTTAGTATTCACTAAACTTAGGATCGGTAAATTGCATCTCCAATAAATTTTAAATCATGACTTCATCATGTCGATTAAGAAGGTTTTATTATGATTCATCGCTTAAGATATACGAGGCTTGCGCTTTATATACGATGCATGAACTTTCACTTCAATATTTGTGAGAAAAAACTTTCAATTGATTCGAGATACTTTTGTTCGGATATCAAAATTTAAGCATGGATAGATTTGTCTTAGGGCGAAACTTTATACAGATATAAATTTATGCATTCAACAAAATTCTAAAGTGAAACCAGAAATAAATAATTGCTTGATTTTACGTTGTATTCAATTTGTATCCCAAGTAAATTGTCTACACTTATGATATTTTAACATAAAATTATTAGTGAAGATCTGAACAGCGAAATATACATTTTACAAAATTGGTGTAACTAAAGTAAAGTTTTACTCGTTATTTCCATCTACACTTATGAATACTTGCTGTATTCTGTTATAATTTTGCCTAGTCACCCTGACTGATGATTACTGAACAGTTAGTTAGGTAAAGCATACACTTTATGACTGAAATTAATTTACTTTCTATTAGCAAACGTCTAAACTATGAATTACACAGACAATCTTTGTTTAAAATTCTCAATTAGCACTAATGTCGACGTTTAAAATCGTAGACAATTAGTAAAGTACTCTTATTCACTTATTCATATTTTTATTTTACCGAAATTTTCATAAGCTATACACGTTAGCTAAAAATCTGTTAGTGATTCTCGTACACTTGGCGAGTTCACGCTGTCATCATAAATCATACAACATAAGTAAGCTCCTTTCGCTTACTCATTAAGCTGTATTTCCCTTTGACACGACAAAAGAAGTATCCTACAGTAGCGCACAGGTGAATTCTAATTTTTAATAATGCGTCAAAGCCGGGGGAAAGGAAGGAAATGCAGAACCGCGATGAGCCGACGGCTTGATACGCTTCGCGTTTTATACATATATACACAGAAGCTTTTGTACTGCTTTGACCGCATAGGGTTAAGTAAAACATTATCGAAATAAGCAGCGTGAAATAAACAAGGAGAAAGATAGAGAGAGAGAGAGAGAGAGCAGGAAAAAAGGGCTGGTTTGCTTCAAAGTGAAAAAAATCGTGCCGAGGGCAGTGTGCGCGAGGAAGTCAGCAGTTGGCGTGTCTGATTGGAAAGCACTGGCCGAAAAAGTCTACTACAGCAGCTCGGCCTCTGTGTAGCAGCTTTACGCTTTACGCTGTAAACTGTATAGAGGGAGAGAGGCAGAGTAGGGCGAGATGTAGAGCAGAGAGGGAGACGGACAACAACGAAGCTTTGATGTCATTGCGCGCTGCACGAGCTTGTAGCAGAGAGTACAATGGAAATGGCGCGTATACTGCGGGACCGCTACCGCAAATAAACCGAATTCGACAAATGTCGAAACCACGTTGATCGCTAGTCGTACTCGCGTCGCGCACCGATAGTTTCGCTCTCTTCTCCCTCTCTCCTTTTTTACTCTCTCTCTCTCTCTCTCTCTCTCTCTCTCTCTATGTCCCGGAAAAGAGCTGGAAATCGTTGCGTCCGCGGCTAGCCAAACACTTCCGCGGCTCGTTTTGCCTCGTTTCATGCCCAGATCTCTCTCTCTCTCTCTCTCTCTCTCTTTCTCGTGATATCATTTTCTCCCCTGGCTCCCAAAGCTAAAAATGGCATTGCCGCAGAATTGGCCGCCTATATATTTCTAACTTTTCCTCATTTGTACACTAAGCGCGCATCGCGGCAGCGTTTTCGAATTCATTCATTCTGACCGCAGCGGCTCTTTTTCCATATATACCAGCACGAAACTGATATATATGCATTTATAGCTCGAGCTGGCATAGGTCTGGAGGTGCTTGATGCATATTTGATGAAACGTCTTTCGCGACGCGAGGAGATGATCCGTATGCCGCTGGAGCCATTCGTGGCTCAAATGGTTTTCGGTCCCGCTAATGGAATGATCGATAGCGCTCAAAATCGGGCTGAAATTATTGCGACGGGCTCGTCTTGAATATATTACACTCATAATGTTTTGGAAAAATCGGTCTTTTAAGAATCAACAACTGCTATAGAACGTGCGTTCGAACGAAAATACAGGAATTAATTTAAAATATAAATATAAATATGAATTAAAAAAGCTTTAAATTCTGGGATTCAGTAAAAGCAATTATTCAAAGTTAAGAGAATGAATACGTGGAAGGGCTTTTCATTTAATCGAAATAGAAAGAATATTCTTTTGACGGAGATAAAAGTAGTCCAAGTTAAATAGTACGAAGGGAAAATTAAAAAAAAACTTCTACTGGTGTAAAATGTGTAGCTGCTATTTTTTTTTTTTTGACTTTGTACATAGTTTATTGTAAAACTCAGTTCTTAACGTGGCTTGAAATTCCAGAATCGTAACCAGTGTAATCTGAAATTTCCAAGAATAAAGCATTCATAGGGAATATTATTCTAATTGAAATTTCTGTTTGAACGAGTCATTTCGGGATGGATTTATTTTTTCCCGAACTAAAAATCTATATTGCCATGTGGAATCGCTCGCGCAAACCATTGAAGCAGTATAAGACAATGCTTGTAACACTTTATTGCCTTTTTCGTTTCTGTACTACTGCCAGTCCATTTTAATAGCAGAATAAACCAATTCACCTGAATAGCGTTTACGTGTAAAATAACAGTCAATAGTTCAAGTGGTCTATTCAAGTTGCGATATCAATATGGATGGTGATTGGTGGATACAAACTATTTGCAGAGTGTATAGCGCACTTATAATGCGTCTAGTTAAGCTTCTTTTCAATGGTCTTTACGAATATCAGTTGAAAAAATTTCATACGTATACTTTTGCTTTCTTTACATTTGAAACATTTTTCAAGGGTTATTAAAAATTTCGCGTTCAATGAAAGTCAACAAGAAATATACATTTCTACTGAACAAATTTTCTTTCCTATAACGGTACTAGAATTTAAATGAATTTATTTACGTTGTTGATAAAATATTATATATTACCCTTTATTAAAAAAAGCGAGTCAGTTTGTACTGTAATATAATCGCATGGTGTTGGCTTGCGCATAAATAAGAGACAATTCAATAAATATTTTAAAAAACATTGATTATAATTAACGAAATTATGAGCATTCACAACTCAATATATGTTTATCGCATTTAACGTACACGTATAACTAATTGCTCAATCAACTCACGCGAAGAATAATAATTCCGAAAAATCATTTCGTCCCGTAATAAAATATTTCCACGAACATGCAATCGTTTGGTTGATTATAACATAAAATTATTTATGAATCCAATCCAATATCGCAAGAGCTCGATGCAAAAAAGGAGAAAAAATAAAACGGATAGCGGTAGAACAAGCGAATCAAAGCTAAGTTTTTTAATTCAGCCGAGAATAAAACATAAAAAATACAAACGGCAGGGATGAGCGGGAGGGGGGGGGGGGGGGCGGGCGATAAAGCAGCACACCAGCAGCAGAAGCAGTAATAGCCGAAGCCATCGAGTCGAAGCAATCAGCCGGCGTCTTTTCCTCGCTCCACTTGTCGCGATTCATTAGCGCGCGAAACTCGTCTACATACATCTGCAGTTTGGCTCTCTCGCGCTGGGATCTTCGGTTGCTGAATTATAAGCGCGCACCGTCGCCGCCGCAGCGGAGGTTCATTAGCGTGCACTGCAGCAGTGCAGCTCGCCGCGGAAAAAAGTGACGCTTTTATATTAAGCGGCGAAAGGAGTCCAGATCCCGGGGGAGGCCAACCGACGGACAGAGAGTGAGAGAGAGAGAGAGAGAGAGAGAGAGAGAGAGACATACATAAAGTCCTAATAATAATATCGCGCGCGCGAGGGATCGGAGAGTGAGAGAGATAGAGAGAGAGAGAAAGAGAGAGTTGAGCGATCGATCACTCCGTGCTTTCATTTAATTATGCCCGGCCAACGGATCGGAAGCGAGTTGCGCGCGAGCGCGAGGGACGAACGAAAATAAAAGGAGCACGAGGAATTTGACGCTCTATAAGACTCAGCGCGGCAAAGGGGACGGGAGGGAGGAGGGAGTAAAAAGGAAGAAGCGAGAAGAAGCCTGCACCCGGCGCTGGTGCAGCAGCAGCGCTAAACTGCGAAAGTTGAGAAGAGAGGAGCGAGAGGGAGAGGGAAAGCCGAGGGGAAAGCGCGCGCGCGCGCGCGATAGAGGGTCAGAGGCTACGTGTCCCGACTTCATCAATCATCGACGATAAAGCCCGTCGAAAAAGTCGATTCACCTTTTCAGCGCGGGATCAAGCCCTCCCACCTCCAACCTCCAACCTCGCCGTCGCTTCTGCTACTCTCCAGCTCCGCCTCCCCCCGCGCGAACCGCGAGCGCCTCTTTACCGCGAGTGACGTTTCAAACTCTTATATACCCTTGCAGAGCGCTGCCGCCGCCGCCGCCGCCGCACAGACTAGAAGTGTCTCGTGAGACAGTCGAATGTCTTTTATAGGGACTAACTTTTGCGGTACTTCTTCGCCGCGATTTATAAGGGCCGATCGGGGGCTTCTCCCTCTCCCTCTCTCTCTCTCTCTCTCTCTCTCTCTCGATCCTTGTTCTCCTCGTGAAACGAGGCAAATCCGCTTTTTATTGGAGTGTGTCCCGTACCCGAGACTACTCTCGAGGCTTCAGAACCACTTTACATGCAATTAAGTTTTTGATATTTCGATGGTTGACAGATGAGTTGAGGCTGACGAAGTGTACACAGAGTAGGAAGAAAGGTTTGATTGTGCGCATCGAATCGTAATTAATATTTATAAAAATGGTTTTGTAATCCCCTATGAAACATTTTTAGCCGCGCGGATAACCGAGAAAAGTGTATCTTTGCATTCTGCGAGTGGCGCGTTACAAATTTCTATATGTAAAAAGTATAATTGTCATTACTAAGCTGGAGATTATTAACTAAGCGTAAATATACTATTAATTCATAAACTGACAAAGATCTTTCTATCGGTCTTACAGTCTAATCAATATTTGGGGGTGATTGTAAACAAGGGCAATCTGATTGCCCATGAATATTGATTAGACTGTAAAACCGATAGAAAGATCTTTGACAGTTTATAGTAGAGTACAGTCGACATAAGTAATAATTTTAATGTCTATTAATACATACTTGAATACAATAAAATTTCCAAGGTATTAAATGTTAAAGTTGTGCGATAACACGAAAGCTTTATCATTTCATGCATCGAGCTTATGTGGACAAAGGGGGTATGCATGATGTGAAAATCATCGTGTGCCATACATGCTGTGCACAATACGCCGATGTGTCGATCATATAATAATATTGTCCGTTACGGCGTATCAATTATTATTCGCTTAAACGTATAAGAAACACGGTAGCTAAGAAGGAGTATTAAGGCGATGTCGACCGACGCTCCAGTAGAAATGAAGACTTCACGTGTAGCGACTCGTAAAGAATTCAAATTGAGCCTTCGTATAACATATAATGTAATACGTCGCCGTATAGTATAAGAATGTAGCACGGTAATGCTTAATACTGCGCGGTCAATTTCTGGGAATCGTGCGCGTTACGTGCGCTCACGTAAAAAGTCGTATAGGCGTTGTACATGAAGCCAAGTCGGGTGATGGGGCACGATTAATATTGCACGACGATACATCGAATAGGTTCAGCTATATAATATACCGACTAGTGGACGCTTGATATGTACGTTTGTATGTACCTATCGGCTTCTTTTTCTATATTCTGTCGATTTTGCCTCTCTTTCTCTTTCTGACTCGAGTCGAATATATATATATCGAGCCAAATCATGCAATATTCAAGCATCTCGTATGGCCAGATATATGTATATATATATATATATACTCGGTGGGGCCTGCATAATGTGTCCGGTCCGACATTTCAATTCCGCGACAAACGAGTCCTACGACCCGCGAGCTCGGACACACCGCACTAGATTCCTGCGAAACTTCTTTGCCAAACATCAAGCGCTCGACATTCAGCGACAACTCGCCGCTCGCACCGACTCTCCCCCATCCAAGAATAAGACGTAGACAAGCGGGGACTTTTCGTCAGAATTCTCGAAAACTTTTCATCCTCCACTCGTCGAAAGATACATCCGTGGCGTGCGACCGCAGTTGTCGTGCATAGGGGGAGGGCACAAAAACGGAAAGAAGAGAGCGAGAGAGGGAGAGAGAGAGAGAGGAAAAAAGCCATCATTAGAGGGTATTCACTAGACGAATCCCCCGCGCCGAGGCTCCTTTTTCCGCTGGAAACTTCTACTCCTCGCGGCTCGGCCCGGTGAGAGAGAGAGAGAGAGAGAGAGAGAGAGGTAGATCGCGCCCCCTGCCTATATAGAGTCGCTCCTCGCGCGCACGAGTTTTCCGCTCTCCGGACTTGGGGCAAAAGTTATATATACGCACGTATAAACGCGGCCACTGGCGCTTGTTGGCTGACCGCGAGCGGACCAACTTTTGCCGAGTTACTCTCTTTTCTCTCTCTCTCTCTCTCTCTCTCTCTCTCTCTCTCTCTCCCTTTCGCTCGGTGAGCTGCTCGAAACTTGATTGCAGCGCTGTTAGTCGGGGCTCATATTGAACGTATGATTTCGACGCTGTCTCTCGACTCGATGTGTTTTTGCGACAAATCGATGCTTCGCGCGTTATTTTCGGAGCGATTCCTGCCCCGCGCTATACATTATTCAATGTCGTGTATCGTATAATATGATATCTGATAACTGGATCGCTATAATTCTTTTAGCTATAATGAAAATGACTTGCTTAAATATTGGCATTACACTTGGAATGCTTAAATTTGCTGTAAATGATAAACGTATATATACCTGGAATCGTATTTTTACTCCGACATTAATATAGGAATATTCCAATAAGGCTCTCTGTACGTAACCATTCAAAAATAAACTGATTAAACTTTAACAGCGACAGGACCATTAAGCCATATATAATTCGACAGACTCTTCCGATAATTTCTCATTCGATTATTCGGGAATTAATGATGAGCGCTGCATAGACAAATGCGTGTAACTCGCCTCTGTGCATTAAACTGTACATGTACTAATATATCTGCATCGTCCAGGCGCAATATAATATTAGCGTATACAAATTCATTTGCAATAAATATTCCAGGCTGCGTTTTAAAATTTTAAATGAAATTGTCACTCTCGGGAGAGGATTTTTCTTGTTTCGTGGAACTGCAGGAGCGCGAGGGCATAATTTTTGTCGCGCAAAATTTGATTTAGCAGCAGCAGCAGCAGCAGCAGCAGCACGCGTAAAATATATATAAACAGCCCTCGCTCAATGCAGGAGAGGCGTTTATACTCGAAGCAATTTTCCTAGATTTACTTTTTAATAGAAATTTCGCACACGTCAATTTGAAAAGCACTTTGTGTAAAAATGGAGATCTCTTAAGTTTGAAATACGGCCGTTATTAAAATGGATGGTGTTTTTCCATTAATGGTTGCAGCGCGCATTTCCACAGGGTATCTCTTTATATATAGCTCTTTACCTCGATTAGTATCAGTGATATCGACATATTAATCTTATGTAAGATCCTACGTTTATACTAGTTTTGGTTCGATAATTTACATGAAAAAGTCTCGTACGTGCATAAACTTTTTATTTACTTTTTTGCTCTCATACAAAATTTATGCGCTGGAATAAGGAATTTTTTTTAAAATGCGAGTAACGCAGCAATTTTAATATCGCGAGCTTTTCCAACAACGTTTTATTTGGAAAAAGCCAAATTAATGAAAATGTACAGGAAAGATTGTCAAAAATATCGAAGAAAAATTGCGAGACAAGTTAAAGTGGAGTAATAAGTTTTACATAGCGAGCGCGAGATTAGAAGCACCGGCTCTCCTCCATTTTTGCAAAAAGTTCTTCTCGGGGAAAGCTTTCTCGGTAACAAGCGCTCGTGCATAACGTAAAATTTCTCTGTTCGCAGGCTGCACAGAGGCATCAGCATCAGCAGCGGCAGCGGCAGCAGCAGCAGCAGCAGCAAGCAACAACAAAGTTCCATCAGGCCGCGCGCTCGCAGCGTCGCCAAAGGAATAAAGGGAAGGCGCGGTGCATCCCCAGCGGAGCAAGTAAACCAGAAGGGCTCCGTACTGGAGAAAAAGCGAGTCGCAGAGAGGAAAAAAAGAGGGAAATAAAAAGGTGGCCCCCGCGCACCCTGTACACAAAGGATAAAGAGAAGGTGTCACTAGGGCGAATCGGTGATTTGTGATGGGCCAATATTGTCGGGCTTGTCCAATAGTAGCAGCAGCAGTAGCAGCAGGAGCGCCCGGCTGGTGGTCGACGGATAGCCCAGCTGATAAGTGACAGAGAGATATCGGAGCAGCCTGCACCTAGACGTCTGTAGCCGCGCAATAGGCTGGCGGAGCGTGTGTAAGGGAAGAAAAAACCCCGTAGCCGATCGTCGCGCGTCGTTGTGCGGCCGCGGTGGCAGTGACTCGTTCGGACGGACACGTTTATCAATTGCTATCCTCTCGCCGCGTCTCTCGGTCTGCCTTGTGTGCGCGCGCGAGTGCGCGTTTGATGTGAGGAGCGCGGTGGCAGGTGGAGGAGGAGCGAGAGGTGCCGCGAGGCAAGGGCGCAAGGATGACGACGCCGAGGGGAGAACTGGGCTGCGGTCTGCTGCTCCTCGTCCTGGGCTTCGTCCTGGCGCAGCTTGACTTGGTCTTCGCGCAAGGTAAGTTTCGCTTTTCTCCAAACTATTGATACTCTATCTGTGCTACTAGGACTCAACCGCTCGAGCTCTCGCACTAACTAGCTTTTTTCCCTGTATCTTGTACCAGTTAATTGTTATACCTTTACCATACCAGGCTATTGTTTCGCCTTTTTCTTTTACTTTCCGTGACGTTTTTTTTCTTCTATTTATTATTACTGTATAAGTATGCAGTTTCCCGGATATTGCACACGATGTATTATTATTTTTTTTCATTTCTTTTGCAAGAGTATATTGTATAAGTAAATATTATCAATAAATATTAATAAATGTATTTCAGTATCGTTTCATTTTCTAGTCTAAAGTTGTTTTTATTTTGTTTCTGAAAGCTCATTAACGGTTGGTGTATGTGGGGAAAAAGATTTTTCGAGGAATCGAATAATTCTAAAATGAAACAATAAAGTAACATACTTAAAATTGCTTTATGGAATGAAAAAGGGTACCATACTCTAAAAATGCTTTGTATGAGTATTTGCATGTAAATATTTTTTTCATTTTAATTTAATATAAATATTTGAAGAGCTGTGGGATACCTAATAAAAAAAAACAAAGATATAAATTTTTTACCAAATTCATTCAATCATATTGACAAATAAAATATATTCATATATTAAAGCATAATGAATAAATAACAACTCACACTAATGTAAAGATTAATTTACTATTCATACAAAATTTATTAAATTAAGACAAGTGTAATTGATTGGTTGCCCTGCAAGATTCGTAATTACTTTATCTTGGAACTTCTTATCCTTAATTCATATCAAATATATACTTTCACCTAATATTCTTAATGTTTAAGTTATTCATTTGAATTGCTTTGTCTATTGCATGTCTTTCAATTATTTTTTGGTCTGTTTAAAATACTGCACTATTAATAGACATTATTGGTTTGCGTGAATCGTGATATGTCGAGAATCTTTAACTTCCTATTTTAAGACTGGACGATTGCTTGTCATACTAATTTCTCAGCTAAAAATATTTTGGACAAAAAATGAGAAGTAAAAGAACTGACTTACTAATAAGAATTACAATTATATTGCTAGCCAAGTATTAATTCAATCTTTGTTCGTCATTGGCATCATTTATTGGTAATCACAATCATAAGTCATTTCATTGACAGTTGAATTTAAATCATTTTAATTATAAAATGTTCAAACTTATTTAAAAATTGGAAGGTACTAGTTCAATGAAGTAAAATTATACATATACTGATTGTAATAAATTGATACGTGTTTCAAAAGCTCAAATATATTGTGTAAAAATATAATACATAATGATTCCTTTGTAATGATTCAATATATTGGACAGTAATCTAATTTAATACAAGTTTAATCTTTATGTGATGAATAGCCTTTTATGCAGAAACTTATTCATATTATAAACATTATTTAAATTGAATTGAACATTTTCTGAGTATTATAGAAATCAATGCTTGAATAATTGGTTTGAATTACGTATTGGTAATCATAATAGGCATAAAACATATTCAACTAAGTTTAAATAGACAATCTTGTAATAGAGCATAAATTAAATATTGAAGTTTAAAGATTAGTCTTTCAAATATGATTAAATTGATCAGTTTAGTAGAATTCTAAATTAGAAGAAACTATGCCGGACTATCACGAATTATTCATTTTTTATAAATTACACAAAGAAAGTGCTGAACTCTTTAAAAATTAGTGAATTCAATATTAAATTCAATGCTGTTATCATATTTAAAATCAAACCTAAAAGTCAAATATTAATGAGTTAATTATTTAAAGTTATTCTCTCATGAATCACAAAGTATTGAAACATTCTAATTCGAAAAAGTTTTGAAAAAATGTGTCAGTGCTCAAAAAAAGTTGTAAGCCGTGAGAATACTTTATAAGAATTACCACTTTTTGTTCGTTTGATTGAAAAATCTCGCATTTTAAGAAAGATGCCGACTAACATGTTGGAGACAAAAACTTTACTGAAATCGATTAGAAAGATGCTTAGATAGATACACCGTCAAAGTCATTTGTCTTCATCAAGCGAATCGACGTTTAGTACTTCTCGCAAATCACGTTCTTACATTGGAACTAGAACTGCAAGAGAGAGAGGGAGAGAGAGAGAGAGAGAGAGAGAGAGAGAAGACGTTAGAAGACTGAATGAAGTGCGCGAACACGATCGAGTGATTACGAAATGTCTGGGAGAAACAAGCGCTGCTTGTCTAGTCTCTTCTGCAGTTACTCAGCAATACGATAATATTAAGAAGAATTCGTTTTTAATTTAGACCGGTAAAAATGTAATGAAATTAAATGAATTTAGCTTAGCGACGCGCCCATTGTTAGCTATTCGTATTCGTAAGTTTATAAATTGTTTTTTATATAGCTATTCAGTTACAAGAATATTTTTTTAGAATTAGAATTAAGAAATTATTTAAATAGTTTTTAAAATATAATAGTTAGATTCCAGACGCGATGACAAATACACTATTGTATCATTGAATCATGTCACATAACAAGACTTCTTATTATATTTTACAAAATGAGGATTGTACCCCTCGCTCGAAAAATTAAAAGAAATAACCGAAACTAGAAGATGGAGGCTTACAAAACATAAAGGCATAGTCACGATTCCTTTAAGAAGAGGATCACAGCTCTAAGAAAACATCGCAAATGAACGAGCAAACAAAAAACACATCAGTCCTTTTAGTACAGAACAAAGAAGGGAAAAATTGCAGCACTGCACGGGGATTAATTTCGCTCTAATTCACACGCGAAACCATTGAAAGCTGGAACGAGCAGAAGAGAGAAGGGAGGGGGTGAAAAAAAGAGCTCGGTGCGCGTGTATATCCGCGAGGCGATAAAAAAATCTATAAGCTGTGAGCGCGGATTAGCGGCCGGCGTCGGCTCGACTGAATCGACAACTCACCGATTAACGGACTACTGAAGTCTGTGAATATATATGGTCTACTCTGTACACATAATAATATGTACGCAAGGATCGTGTATAACAGATTTTGCGTGCTTTTAGGATTTGTAATAAATACTCGAAAATAAATTTACGTTTATCGTATTGCGCCTTAATATAAAAAATTAATCACTGAAAATGGTAAAAAGATAACAAATGTCCAAAGTTATAGGAAAAAGAGAACAAGTTGAAATCATCGATCTGACGATTTCGCGTGAAATCTGCTGTGTACAAACAGGAGCAAAGCTCTGTATTTGGTGGGGATTGATGGTTGAAGCGTTGCAGTGCTTTGCCTCCCTGAGCCTCATGTACCGCGTGTTTTTGCTTGCATCTCTTTTTGTCGCTCTATCGCTTCGCTCGGCTCGACGAATTTTCGCCGGCCAATGGACCGTTTGATGGACTCTTTCGGATTTTAAGCTTGCTGAATTTAATGCGATTTTCCATTTGACGCGGGATGATCTAGTGGTCGATTCCGTGAAAAATATTGGAGGTAATTTCCCTGAAAGCTTATATTTCTCTTCTATAGCCTGTAATTAAACCAATGGCTTCATTTCCGCCTTTGCGCGTGACGCGCGTATAATATTTTATTAACGATTCGGTACCAATAAACAGCTTTTATAGAATAAAACTTTTGTGATGCGTTTATTTGTTATTTGTCGATAATGTACATACAATATATTTTCCACGCTTTAGTTCTGTTGATGAAATAATTAATGAGCGCTCACGAACTATGTTTTCATTATCGTGCTACGGAACTTTTATTAATATTTATTACTGTAAGAAAAAAAACATATCAGCACACGCGACAATCCGAGTGAAAAGCTCGACTCTGTGGCGGGGAGCTCATAAAGAGAGGAGCGCAGCGCGTGCGGCAGAAGCTCGCCTTTGAAAAGCCATAAAGCTCGAGTGCATCGGAAAGCCCATAAACCTCGGAGGCTGCGACATTTGGGCTACGCAAGATAATTTTTAACCGCATCCACATGCAGTGCCGCCGTATGTAGTTGCAGGTTTACTTGGCTCCCTCTCGCATCACACACGCACCCGTTGTGTACGTATACCTATATAGGTGTATATATATATATAATGCCTGGGCATAGATCCAGCTGTGCGTAAGTGCGTGCAGGCGGGGGGCGGCTCGGCTGCACGACCGTTATGAGAGAGAGAGAGACGCGTGGCCGTGGCAGTGGCGCGTGCCACTATGCGGGACCCCAGCTGACTCCACTTCTCTTTCCCTCTCTCTCTCTCTCTCTCTCTCTCTCTCTCACTGTCTGCTGTCTCCCCCCACAGTTTGGTTTTCTTGCACGATATATATGTTATGGGTCCCCCGAGCATATTTTCTCGAATGAAAGGGAAAAGCATGTGGCCACGCGCAGGGAGTGCAATCGGAGTGGAAAAGTCAGCGCTTTTAATTGGGGTTTCGAGCTCGAGCTCGAGCTCTGTGTTCCGACGCAGGCTGCTGCTGCTGCTGCTGCAGTCGAGCTGGATTTTCTCTAATCAAAGGGGGCTTGGCACTGTGTAAAATTACGTCGTGAATGTTGCCCCGACTGCTGTGCTCGTGCATGTGTGCGGCGATGCAGCAGCCACATTACCACCGCGCGCTCTGCTTACCTCAAATCGACAGAAATATTCCGAGGATAGAAACAATGATGAATCGCGCCTATATGGTGATGGTCTATGCGCTCTTGAATCTTTGCACGCTTGTTTTTCTTTTTTGTTTTTTTTTTGTTTTTGTTTTAATAACAGATTTGCAGATGAGCAGTGTTCGAATTCCGCACGTAATTGTAAAATAAATTAGATATTTTAGTATGAAAATCTGAATACTTAAGGTACTCCACTGTCAGGTGTAAAATTGTGGCTATAAATCAAAAAGTTATTTTGGTTAAAGATTCACGCAACCATGGCACTTTAGCTTTTAATTGCAAATTATAATTACGCAGTCCAAATGCAAAGAACAATCCAAAGGTATACGTATGTCGGCTTGTAATTATCTTCTGTTATACAAGGCCACACAAGTATTCGTTTCGCTTATACAAAAGAGCATCTTCATTGCATCGATCTAAAAATACATTGCGCAGACACATGTTCAGCTCGTTTGCCTACGTATACATATCTGACATAGCGTACACGGCAGTCATTCGATGTAGCAGGTATTGAGAATGTTTGCGTAGTTAAGCTCAGACATTTCCTCATCAAAGCGCTGTAAAGGCTCAGCAAATAAACATCTTCGAAAACGTGTATCGCGCGCAATTAGCTCTGCTCCTCTCATCAACGATTGAAAATCCTCAAATATAAAAGGCCAGTTCAAAGCGCCGTGTGACACGTGCACACGTGTGTGTGTGTGTGTGTGTGTGTGTGTGTG
>UELU01144304.1:16739-28120 GCA_900490025.1 Megastigmus dorsalis | reverse complement strand
ACTGGTGATACAGTTCACTCAGAAACACGAGCAACGGTTTTCCGATGTTTGTGGCTTTGTGCGATCGCGTTGACCGCGCTTACAAGTTTTAAGGTTATAACCTTATATTTATAAATAAGTGTAAAAAAATATAATAAAATCCTATATTTTTTCATGTCTATAACATTGCATTGTAATTTACTTTCTCATTTTATGTTTTGTTATAAAAATAACTACTGGTTTACGTTTTTTAAATTTATTTTATTATGTTTTATGTAAAAATTAAGGAAAAGCTCCGTAAGATGTTGTCATTCTACTTACTGTTCTACGTTTTAAAGTCCGAAAACGCAAGAGGTACATTTAAATTCATTTAAATTTATTCAATCACGCACTATAATATACATTAATATAAGAAAATGTAAAAAATTAACAAACAATTTTAGGTTAATAGTTAAATTTAATAATTAAATAAATTTAAATTAACGTTTAAAAACTAATTAGGTTGTATCTGTTGCGTGTTTGGATTCTACAAAAAGTAGAGTAGTTTATTCAAATGGGTGGGTAATATCTTACTCTATTCCTCTAGGCAACACCGCTCTCGCAAAAAAAGAGAACGGATCAACGCACTTTTGAGGTTCTCGTTCTCCCAAAAACCGTGTAACCGGAGCACCAAACTAAGATAGCGCTGTTCCCCATGCGCCTCGAGTAGCATCAGCGCCAAGTTTTTTTCAGTGTACAGAGTTCTGGGACCAACTCGAAAAAAAATCTTTAAATATTGAAAATTAAATGAAAAAAGTTCGAAACTATAATTGTCGGTAATCATGCTCTACCGGCTTTCCGTTAAGGAGATTTCAAAGTCTTACCATTACCATTGGACTGTTTGATCGACCAGACCCTTAATATAATTAGTTATAAATAAATAAATTCAATTTATTTAGATTAAATTAATAAAGAAATTACGCAAAACCCAAATGTAGGTGTACTTTTTCAGGCGAGCTCCAATAGAATATTTCAATAACATCTTTAAAACTTTACTTGAAAATTTACCATGTGTATTCAGGATTTATTCAAATTTAAAATTTTAATTGGCTCTGACACTCCCTTCTAGTAATTTTCTATATATATATATATATATATAGATGCACTGTCCTTGATTACATTCAATTTTTAACATGGTGCTGCGCACGATGGCGCAAATCCTTAAGGTGTTGGTTTTGACACCTACATGCATGTATCATCGGCATCTTTTTTTATTTTAGTTTAAATGCAATTTTTCAAAATGTGAGATGACTGATATCGACAGATTCCTACTTATTACTTGAGTTAATCAAGGTTTTCTCCTGAACGAATTGACCGATTCATTTGAAATTTTGGGGAATAGTAAATGATAAATTGAAATCGCGCAGAAATTTCTGGGAAACTATCCTATTATAACCATTTCAGGTCCTTATAATTGTTTTAAGGCTGCTGTTGAGCCCAATAAGCACCCTAATTGACTTTCTGTTCGGATGTGGGAAAAAGGAAAGAGATGGGCTGTGATTCTTTTACGCCGTAGCCGCCTTGTAGAGATAAAGCCTCATATCTTTTAGTAAAAAATATGAGGCTTTATCTCTACAAGGCGGATACGGCGTAAAAGAATCACAGCCCATCTCTTTCCTTTTTCCCACATCCGAACAGAAAGTCAATTAGGGTGCTTATTGGGCTCTCAACCGGAGCCTTAAGACAATTACAAGGACCTGAAATGGCACCTGTTTCGGCCCTTAACATGGCGCGTGATGAGGCGGTATTAACCCATTTCTTCCTAAGCGGCCATTTTATAGTCGATTATTATAATGTATTTCTGATTTTTCATCAAATTCAAACCGCCATCTTGAAATTTTCCAATATAATTTTCAAAATTTTGACTTCAGAATCGTAAAGTGCGGACAATTTTACTTCGGAAAAGTGCTATTAGTTATTATTATTTTTTTTTCGACAAGTTTTTAGGCAAAAAACCAATCGACTATAAATTGGCCGTTTAGGAAGAAATGGGTTAAGGCCCTGTTCTTATCATATTCAATGGGTTATCATTTTAGGTCCTGCATGCAGTTCGGGCCTGGAATGGTTATCCAAAAAAATAATAAATTTCAGTATAAAAACAAAAATAAGTAGATTTAAATTTAAAAATAATAAGACCTGAAATTTTTCTGGCTACTTTTAAGTCAATTTAATGACTGACCAATTCAGAGCCATACAGGGACCTGAATTATAATATTCTAACTTTTTTAAAGACTCAAGTAGGGTACAGTTATGGTCGGACTTACTTCGGATTAATCTCTTCATCAGGGCTTCTCATTCGCCTTGTCATGAACCATACTATATATAGGTCTTTAAGATGGCTCAGGCGGTGGGTGCCGTATCAAGTTGTATTCAGTAAAATACTCCCAAAAAATTCAGGGAGATTCTTCGAGTATTCTAGATTCCTACGTATACCATTAAAAGTAAAAAAGTGTTTATAGCACTACCTGCCATAAATCCGCTGCCATGCCTATTCGTGTCATAAGCAGTCCATTTTTGCACCGTGCGGTGATAAGCACTGTGCAATAATGGCAGGCAGTGCTATAAATAAGTATACAATACTCGTGTCATAAGTAGTCCTTCATAGTACGGTGTTTAGCACCCTCGCTACGCTCGAGCGTTGACACACGCTATGCCGTAAAGGGCTACTTATGCCACTTGCATGTGCATCGTAATGTACTATTTTTTACGTTTTTGTTAATAACTTTTAAGCTAATTTTCATTTTAATAGATTCAAAATTATCGTGTAAAATGAATGCTACCCATGTATTTTACCTATTGGGATTAAGTAAATAGACTTTACTTTTAAAAATAACGTAGAAAGAAACAATACAAACCAATATATACCTATTAGAATGAAAGCTATAGTTTAATTCTGAATCGATTAGTACTTTAGGGTCTCAGGGTTACTGACCATTTTTAAAAGTTATTAACAAAAACGTAAAAAAGCATAGAAATCCGTTTTTTTTTTTAAATAAATAGAAACACCTTTTTACTTTTAACAATATACGTAGGAATCTAGAAGTCTCGAAGAATCTCCCTGAGCATTTTAGGAATATTTTATTGAATATTCTTTGAGCACTAGCGAGTTGAACGCAGCTTGATGCTCCGTAGTAGCGGGTAGCTCTCCCAACAGCGCGCGTGCAGCTTGTAAAATAATAGAGCTTGTATGAAGAACAGAAAGACGGTGCTATCCATTCAAATCAAATTCGAATAGAGTCACGTGAACTAGCCAAAAGATTTTATTCAAATGATTTTTAAGAATGACTATATAGATTGGATTTAATCAAGAATCAGACCTTGGAATAACAGTGTTAATTATAAGATTATAATATTTATGAAAACAGAGGCTTCATCAAAAGAAAGTTTCATTTTTTCTGTAACAACTTACAGTATCGAGACAAAAAACTCTAAAAAGTAAATAGCTGTTGGATATGTAATGTATTTCAAATTCTTATTCTTATATTAATTATTATAATTAGTAAATTAATTAGTTTTAATTGATTATTATTTATGCAGATTATTGAAATCATGCTCCAGTGTCTTATCCAAAAATCATTTTCATATAAATCTCAGTCAGTAAGACATCCAAGATATCTTGTACGAGAAGCGTGGTTTAAATATATACAATTAAAAAATAAGTACAATTAAAAAAATACTATCATGGTTAGGTCTAAAAAGGACAAACTATGAAGTATTTAACGTCGTAGATATCGTTACGGCTATAATAGAAGAGCTTTATTCATGCAGTTATAATATAGGATATAGAGCATTATGGGTCAAATTTAAGAAATATTATAATCTTACTGTCAAGAGAGGAACAGTTTACTGCATTTTAAAAATAAAAGGTATAACAAATCAATATGGAAATAAGTTGCGTAGCCGTGAGCACCTGGACCTAATTTCTTATGGCACCTCGACGGCTATGATAAGCTGAAACAATTTGATTTTGCGGTTAACGGGTGTACAGATGGTTTTGCTAGATTTATTTTGTGGTTAGAAGACTTTTTGTTCCAATCTAATAAATGTTAGTAAACATATTTTTTCGTCGACAAAACAATTTATCTTTTAAGTAAAACTTTTATTTTTATACAACAATAGTTCATTCACTAAATTATAATCAATAAACTTTGGAATTATTTAACGTAAAAAAAATTAAATACTAAATTTATAATAGTAGTGACTACTACTATTTATTTTTCACTAACAATTTATTTTTAGTTTTAGTATTTATTTTTTACTAGAAATTTATTTTTCAGTAATAGAACATGTCCAAAAATTTATATAATCTAAACAAAGTTCTTACATGACTCGCTGGTTTTTCGGATCAGAAGGTCAAAAAAATAAAATTTTAATTTGTAAAACCTTTGCATTAAATTTTTTTCTCTAAAATAATAAGTTTAACAGTTAAAACTTCTTAGTTCTATATTTACGCGCTCATATTACCTAGATAAAGTTTGAACTTCCCAGAATGAAATAATTATGAATTTTTTAATAAAAAATCCAAAAAAAACTTTCAAAAATATTTGTCTGTTTTAATTTTTGCTTTAATATTAAAAGAAAAATTGTAACTAATTAATGTATTTTAATTGTAAGCTACCAAAATATTAAATAAAAAATCAGACATTCTACTTTAAAAAGTTGCATGTATACTAAGTTTTACGTATTTAGATACGTGTCTGTCCATAGATCCGATATATTTTACTTCGATATTCGTAAGTCAAATTTTGGTTTACATGTGTTTATAAATTAGATATTATGTCTTTAAAAGTTTTAAATCATCATTTAACCATCATATTTTTAGGCATGACCGCTATAGGAAGTGCCTTATATTTTCGTCATCGCAAAAAGTATGAAACTCCAAAAATCTCATATTTTAGCACAAAACAAATTTTTATTACGATAGAAATTGATTTTAAGCCATTTCTTTTTAGTAAGAATTTATGAATATATGTTATCAAGTTAACAGATTTTCTCCGTGAATTTTTGACGGATCGAGTCGAAACTTTGGAGATTAACTTATATTATAGAATAGAAACGTTCCTTTTTTGGGCTGTATCCATTGAAAAGCTTCGGAAGGCAACACCTTTTCAAGATTTCGAAAAATTGGCTTTTAGCTACAACTTGAAAAAAAATTAATATTTCTTGAAGTATAAAAACACTAAGTTCAAAAACTAAAAAAAATATATCTTTTTTATATAGTAAACTTTCTTTTAAAACCCATTCCTTCGAAGATAACTGAGAAAAAAACAGCCAAAAATGCTAAAATTGCATTAACATAAAAAATATTAATTTTTTCTCTATATAAAAAAGTGTTTAATTAAAAAACAAAACTTTTCTCTATTGAAGTATTTAGCTAGGGCCGAATCATTTTAAAATAACAATGAAAAAATGATTTAAAACACTTACATAAGCTAAAAAGACTTCTTCTTGGGCATTAAAATAAAAATATTAATTTCTTTTTAATTTTTTAATTTTCAATTTGAACAGCTTTAAAAAACAAAACTTTTGTCTATTGAATTAACTATGGTCCATCACTAGTGTCGAACAATATTTTCTACCTTAACTTACGTACAATATGGGGAGTGATAGAAGCTTATCAAACAAAGAAATATTTTATACACGAAAGCCTAAAAATTATATCAAATTTGTGACTTTTAGATTAGACTGGTATAAAATTATAGTAAACATTACTATTGATAAAATAGATTGATTATTATTTTTATATTCAAGGGCACATTTTATATTGACGTGCAATTAAAAGCAAGCTTAATTATAACCTTGAGTATTTATTTTTCTTATAATGGGGCATCCATATTAATGCATACCATGAGGATATAACGAATGCTTCAAGTCGATCCAACAAACGATGAAAAATTTTCGTTACAAGAAACACAGTAATATAGTGTCAATTTCAACGTCAATTGTATAAAAATGTGAATCGTGTTCTTCAAATAATAATACATGAAAAATGAATATTTCTTACGAAAAAATAGTTTATTTTGATAAACTTCTACAATCACGTGTGGATTCTATTTTTATACTGCCATCGTTTTATGGGCTTATTTCGTGATAGGCCCGCCAAAGTCCTCATAAATATCAGCGATTGAATAAGTAATAACGCAAAAGCCGAAAATCGGCGCCTATTCATTAATGAGTAGCATTGGGCATAGTCGCGCAATGATGTAATGATATTCCAAGTCAAACGAGGAACGCGCAACCTTGGCAGTAGATAGTACTGACTTCTTAAGAAACTGAAGATAGCAATACGTTTTTCTTTTAAAAAAAATGGGAAGTCCATAATATTCAAGTCGTTTACTCGATGTGACACTTCCTTGATGGCGGCATTTCAAAGATTTTTAGTTGAAATAAATGAAGCCAGGCAGAATTATCTCACTTTATTGTAGGTTGCTTGAGAACTCGTACTTACAAGGAGATTTTGTGCAAAATAATGAAACCAGTGTCACAGAGCTCTTTTGAATGGGTCATAGTTTGGAAGATATTCGGTAAATTATATTGCTTTTATGCATTAGTATACATATATATACTATAAGATAATATATATATATATATATGAGCATAAAGAGTGGTGAACATCTTTATTTCTAGGACGTTATTTTACACAAAAAGCAATTCCTGAAAGTTTCCAGAAAATCCAGGACCCACATGTACGGCCATCTCTTCGTTAGTCATTGTATATATATGTACGTGCTTTTCGTTACTACAGCTATTTATGTATCCGATTAGTTCTTCTTAATTTGATTTTATGTTTTTATAGTATCTTGGCGGTGAAAAAAAATTAATGCTTAAATATTACGTTTTTCTGCTGAACATTTCTTAGATGGAAACACATGAAAAAATTAAACAAGCCTATAATATAAAGTACGTATAAAATACCGTGCATTATGGTATATGCGTCCTCTTAGATCATGCTGGTCGATACAATTTTTAGTGCAAATGTAAGAATATCTTTTGCGAACGCAACAACTGTTGTGATGTGAAGTAGTTTATTCTTTATAATGTTTCGGTATAGACCAAGGTACCTATCTCATGTGTAAGGTAAACTATTTACACGTCCTTCGTATTTGTAACAAGCTATTTGTCTTCCAAATTAAACGGCTTTAAACATAGTTAATCTTTGATAGCCACTTACATAATGAATAATTATCAATAATTACAAAACAGTATACACTCAGTTAACTATTTCAGGTTTAAATATTTAACAAAGAATGTTTCTATATTTTTGTCTTAATATGTAAAGTACATAATAGCAGCTAGTGCGTAAAATGCTATACTTTTTATACATTCAAGTGCACTCGAACCGTAAAGCATCATTTCGCGCATGTAAAATCTGTATTTCACGTACAAAACTTATTATTTCACATTTAGGCATATTACAGTTTCGTAGTACAGTTACAAATCTACCTTACACCCTAGTATCGAAAACTACTAAGTATTTCAATTTTTAAAACGCTGAAACTTTTAAAACTAAGCATCTATAAGCTTTTTTTAATTGAAGTTATAAAGTTGGGTTACACATATTATAGAAGATGCAAAAATATGTTCACAACTTTGCTTGAATTTAATTCTAATATAAGAAATTAAGGCTTAAAAATTTTAATTAGTCTAACGTAAATTTTATAATTTAAAAATAAATTCTGAATTATAATCTAACATCGTATTTTGCCGTGCTTTTCCTCAAAGCTAAGTAGCATTTAACAGGGATACCGAAAATGTAGTTGTTTTGATGTATCAGGCTATTGGTATATCTCAGAGTCAAAAGAGCGTATCTTTTAGGTTGAAAATTATGGAGTAATTAGGCACAAAGCGTATCTTATCGTCTAATTTAAGCTGTAAAATTTTTTAAGACATTTAATAAGTGAATGATTTTTTTATACTAGGAATAACATGTTAAATTTTCAGAATTTTTTTATATTTTCTAAATTACTGCCAAGCGTCCTTAAATATTGAAATTTATTTTTGTAACAGAATACATTCTCACGAACTGATAAATCACATAAGGTGGAATCACTAGTCCAGTACTATAGATAGATAACATGTATGTTAAATATAAAATGTTTAATGTGGCTAATGCGACTGTATGGCGCCAATATAATATAAAAATTTATGTCTGAGTCGTAGCTCGACCGAGGATGCTGAGATTATATTACAGCTGTAACCCACAACCGACTATTTGTTATAGCGATTGGAATAAAAAGACTATTTACAAACAAGAAAAAATGCGGCCTTGTAAGTAATAGCATCGTGTAATTGGATAATCTATACTGTTAGAATTTTCTATTTTTTTAAGGTGGTTTCAACGACTTATTATAAAAAAAAATGCAGAATTCATTGAAAAAATCCGTAATGAAAACTGTCATACGTGACTAAGTGTGTGAAAAATTTAAGGGGAGTTAACTGATTAAATTTTGAAAAAGAAATTAAGAAATTAAAAAAATTAGTATGGGCTCTTATGGAGATAATCCATATAATTTTTCTCATATATAAAAATATATAGATTCATAATTCAGAAAACTACAGATACATATTTAAGGTTTCAAAGAATAAGAATGTGAACAAAAAACTGTACGTTAACGAATGGTTTAAAAAGTTGTTGAATAATATATGTCAAAATTAATCTATAATATAGCACATCTGTTACATCCTTAAATATGTTTTCAAGCTATTTATGTCAAAAATAATGTAAAAAATACGGGGCCCCCAGGAACAACCATAATTATTGACTCTATGCGCTTCAGCCACCTTAATTCTAAAATAAAAGCTTTTGAAGTGTTTGTGTACTATAGAACTATCCTAAACTTTATACCTACGTTATTGTAGTTTCGATGTGTGTATCTTTTGTTTTCTCAAAGAGAAAGCGTTGTATTTTTTAAGGGAATGTGTGTGGGTTGGGAGGGTCGTACATCCCCTTAATGAATTTCAATATAATTATGGCCCAGCACAGTTGTTCGAAAATATGTGTCGTGTACAAATGTATTTGTATGTGCGCGTATATGTTATAATATGATCTCATTTTTTTTCGAATCTAACTAATTTTAGCACTGATTAGATGTTTAAGTGAATTGCATCTTTTTTTAAAAGATTTGATTTTAGGTATTTTCAATGGAGCTTGTCTTTGAGTTTAGATTTCGGAATCGCTTATATATTATTACCGGGGGATTTATTTATTGAATGGCATATCGAAATGTACAGTGCTGAAAAAAATTCGGAGCAAATAAACTCGCTAAAGCAATTAGCAGTAAGTTATTTTTTACACCGTAGGTATTACGTTGCTAAGCATTAGAATTGATGGTACGATGAGCGAGTGTCGTCATTGTACGTGACGTTTTCAAGAGTGATAAGAAAGATAATTTTGATTAATTTAAGTAATTGATAGCGGTGATCGATCGATTTATACAGAAATGAAAAAAAAAACAAAAAAAAATATTACTTTGGAGTACAAAGGCGCGAAGCAGAACCGATATCGATCTCGCATCGCTTCCCTTTGGAAGCTCCCAGCGATCCCAGGAAAGCCAGAGTAGGATAGTCCACGATCTCCCGGGAAAGCCGTGTCGAGGCTTCAGCGAGGCATCCGGCCCGAGCGGCCCAAAAAGGCGCGATTTGGCGCTCTCGGAGATATACAGCGGCGCATCCGGGCGAACGACTCTCCCGCGTTACAGTATACGTGTCCCCTGCAGCGTCCCGATCAGCTCTCGGCATCGCCGCGAGGCTGTTGCTGCTGTTGCTGCTGCCGTTGCTGCCTCTCCCCATCGCTGCGAGCGCCTATCCGCCGCGTGCGCCTCTTCCCTCCCCGCCTACGTCCCCGCGATACACTCGTATTATATACCGGGGAGCCGGCGTCAGGCGTGCAGCGCGTGCGGCGCGCGAGGCCCGCTCCTCGTCCCCGGATCATCAGTTGCTCGCGGAGCGCGCGCTTCGCCGATCTCGATTTCCCTCAGCGCGACGCTCTGCTCTGTACTCGTGCGGCGACGCGTAGACGCAAGTGTCTCTCTCTCTCTCTCTCTCTCTCTCTCTCTCTCGCTCTCGCTCTCGCTCTCGCTCTCTCTGTCTGTCTGTCCGCGTGTGCCTGACCGCCAGCTATACGAGGCAGCTTTGTGTTGTATGTAATAGAGTCGGAGCGAGGATTCTCTTGGAGATTTGGAAGCCTGGGGTACACGAACGCGATGGAGTACCTGCTCAACAGTGTTTACGTGAGTTTTGCCTTTCGGCACGTTTACCCATTATACCGATCGTGACGTTTGGCTGTGCGGCATCGGCGTTCTATTGCATGTAGGTACATTCGCGCGAGATAATAACGATGAGCGACCTTTCGATATACGGGGACTCTTATACCGGCGAGTAACGCAGACGCGCGCCTCGCGCTCCGATTACATTTTTTATTTGCCGCGGCATCGGCCGATCCTTCGCCCGGTGCATTAAAACGCGCGTGCAGCGTGCAGTGTCGCTCTCCCCGAAGCTTGCTCGCGAACGTTCGTACGTTATGAGTCGTCTGCTTTTATTTTCATAACCGAGTCCGATGGGACAGGTTAAATTGGAATATACGTTTCTGTATATAGGCAAATTTGGTGGCGTGTACCATGACTATTCGTGGACTCGCGAGCAACATTGGGAAAAACTGATTTGGTCCTCGAGATTTCCTTGTACGCTTGAAATATTGATTTTTTTACTAAACGTTGTTAAGTATTGTGCTTGGATGGGCAAACTTGACGAAAGCATCGCATTCAAGTTGTTAATCATGTTTCAGAAAAATATTAAGATATATTGAGCTGTCTCGCTTCTTGCAAAAAGTCTGTTACGATAATTATTGTAAAGAAATTTGAGTTTCTTCACAATATATTTAAATTAAATGACGCATTTCTATTCAGTTTTATCAACTATACCGTTATTATATGCACATTCATGGATGAATCAGTTTTTTTTGTATAGCTTCGATTCTTGGTTTGTTACACAAAATTTAATACGATTTAACATTTTCTTATTCGCACTGCAAATCATTTCCCCTGTGTATTCCAAAATCTTACTACTGAGCTTCGCTATAGTTAGAATAGCAGAAGTTTCCACATGAATTTGATGTTATGCGCAAAGCTTAAGAGATAGGAGGATCAAAACAAACTCTGGGACTCAATCGTAGTCGCCAATATTTAATAGCTTCATTATTTGCAATCTTGCATTATAACTTATCTAATAAACTTACAATAAAATGTTACAAAGCAAATATGCATGCATGTATATGATATATACATGAGTAACGAATTAGCACATGAGTAAATAGGCTTTTAAATTATGCCTATCCAAACAATATCGATGTGCACGTATATATATAT
>UELU01144304.1:0-15620 GCA_900490025.1 Megastigmus dorsalis | reverse complement strand
CTCAATCGTAGTCGCCAATATTTAATAGCTACATTATTTGCAATCTTGCATTATAACTTATCCTTGTATTACAAAGTGTAATTTATCATTCTGCCGTTCATATTTTTCATGTTAAATTTATAATATATATTTGTAACTTAGCTAATAAACTTACAATAAAATGTTACAAAGCAAATATGCATGCATGTATATGATATATACATGAGTAACGAATTAGCACATGAGTAAATAGGCTTTTAAATTATGCCTATCCAAACAATATCGATGTGCACGTATATATATATATATGTTATGATCTTGCTTACGCATGCTACGCTGTATACGCTACTGGTAAATGCGACTCAACATGAAAAACATTTTTTAATCTGCTATATATACTAGATGCTATTAAAAATAATTATAGAGTATCGAGCATTGCAACACTCGACTCCAGGAAGTATTCAATTTTTCGAGTGAAAACATTTATATATATGATTCCCTTGATTTTGTGAGTAACGCATGCTAATCATTAAAATAAATATGTTTTTACTGAGAAATACTTTGTAACTATTTGTACATTCGATGGCTCTTCAAGTTTAATGATTTTAATAAGTAAAGAACCATTCATCGCACGATTACATTTCTTACATTTTGTTAAATTAAAAATCTAGGTTTTTAATGTTTAAGACAGATAAACTGTATATATAATAAAAGATTTTCAAGTTTTGCTCTGAATTTTAATAATATTTTTAACTACGCAACACTGTTTCTAATTTGAAATTGCGATAAGCGTTTTTCGTCTACTAAGCTTCACTAATGTACCTACACTAATATTTAGAACGTTATCTAATCTTTTCGTAAAGTGTCACAAAATATAAAAAGAAAACTCGGGATTACATTTATAAAATGTTATCAGCCTGTATCATGCATCATGAGCGTGATTATAATAATTCGGAATCTTCCACGCACTTTTACGCTCCAGCGGAAGTGCGCAGTCGAAATATGAATAGGAAAATCACTGTTATGAGGAAAAAGCTCTTACAACTAAGCCAATGACATATAAGAAAAGTGCGGCATTAGTATATATGTAATATACGCTGCGTTAATCGGGACGAGTCAGCTGATGTATGACTGATTGCGTAAGCGTTCATACGAAGGAAATCGTTTTGTCTCGCAATCGTGATAACTCAGTTACTTTTGTAAACGTTACAGAATCTTTAGGTCAAAAGCGAACGATGGCTAGAGAATATTATAGAATCAAAATACCCTTGATGGGAAGAGTGCGTCACTTGACTATGAGCTATTTTTATACACTCACAAATAATTAACAACTATAATGATTGTAAGCCGGATTGTAAATAAAATTTTCACAGCCCGCAATATATTGAATCGTAATACGATATCAGATCCGCATTCCACATGTCTTCGTATATATTATATAATTTTATTTTATTATTATTTATGAAATAATATACAATAATTAATATAACTATGCCTGTACTTGGCTATATGTATGCTATGTTTCATTACATTTTATAATGCAAAACTGTCTGAATGCGGATATGATTTTATGAACCTGATTATGAAACTTAAAATTCTACTAAAAATGTTTCACTATAATTTTTAATCAACATTAAAAAGATATTTAATAAAATTTACCAACTCTTTTAGTATGGAGAATATTTGCAGTTCAACTTTACAAGAGTACATTCGCGCCCGCATTTTATAATCGTGTTAAGACAAGATTTAGAAAAATATAATGTATTTAATGTTTACTTAATTCTATAGTTTTTCTAAAATTATTATAAAAAGCTAATATTATCATTTTCATGACATCATGATTATTTTTATTATAAAATTTGATTTCTTAATTTATTAAGATTATTTAATTAATTGATTATTTGTAAATGTAAAATGATAGCGATCAAGGCCACAGAGATTATTTTGGAGTATTCGATAAAAAGTTATATTTATAGCTCCTATTTTCTCAACTAGTACATGGTCAGGGATGAAGAATATCATGAAAGTATATGTTACTATGAGAAAGCATATAAGTTAATAAAAAAGTGCAGTTGAGATTTATTAAATACAAAAGTCTCATGTATTGCAACAATTTTATAGCAATAACTTCCTATGCATTACGTGTTTTAGGATGATTGGAGAAACTTCTTTTTACAAATGGCAAAATAAATTTCTGATCTTGAACTTATCATTTAAATCGTCACGTAGTTATAAGAAAAAATTGCGACGAAAAGTGATAGTTTTCTTTTACATAATGATTGATGAAAAATAATAAATTTCTCTTTCAGTGCGTTTTGTAACTCTTTCTCTTGTAATCTATGACAAGAAGATTTTATCGAAATATAAGAATATACGCAATAAAGAATTTGTTATCACAAGTCTTAATTGGGACAATCTACAATTAATAAAAGTCAAGATCATTTCTAATGATGATAATAAATTTTCCTTGAAGACTGCAGTTGTCATTCTTTTGAACTATTGACTGTGAATTATCCAGCATATGATAACCCTTGCTTTATTTACAATGAAATTCAAAGATAAATAACTTAACTATTTATTTTGTCATAAAATTAGAATTGCGATTACTATAAATTATTTGTTAAGTCATTCTACTAAGTGTTTATTTACCTTGTCGTTAGCATAAGTGAGGTGATAAAGTACTGCATGTCATCTATGACTAAGATCATGAGTTTTCTTTACATGAATTTGAGTTTGATAAATGAGATAAATGACTTTGAAGAGTTTATTAATTTTTCTTTAATAATTCGATACTCAAAAACTCATTATTGAGGTAACAAGAGTTAAAGCTTAAAATTGCATAACATTCATTTCTTAAATCGAGAGCCAGAACTTGATAGTGATAATGAGGACGTGATTGTTTCAATTTTATGATACTCCATTGTTATTTTGTTGATTGTGATCGATAATAATGAACAAAAAATTAGAATTAAAGAAGAATGTTTCGACAAAAATTTCTATTTTTTAAAAATCTGGCATTTATTTAATATCTATAATCTTCATTGCGAGTATTGTAAAATAATTTATAAATTTTTAATTGTATTGCACTGTATCGAAACATGCCCTTTTTCTACAGTTAAATAAAAACGTTATGTTCGTATATATTCAAAACTTTTTTCTGCCATCGTGATGTTAACAGAATTTTCGGGATTCCATTCAAAATTTAATGTAAAGGAGGTAGCCCACGTGTATAGGTAATTGTTTCCCTATCAAAAGGAATTAGGCGTGTATTATTAATTCAATACATATAATTTTAGTAAAAAATGAATGAAAACTATGATATGTATGTAGCTATTAAATAAATGGAAATATATATATTTTTACTACTTACGGGAGCGTAAAACTTTACCGATATTGCAGTATTTTAATTCCATTAAAAAATAGGTACTTGGATGAAGATATACAAAGTATTATAATTTCAGTAAGGTAGGACTTTAGTATCCCGTTTGTATAATTAGTATTTCAGTTTTAGTATAATATAAAAATATTATCGAGATATAGAAATTATATTATTTGTTTTAACCCGTCTCTTCCTGAAATACCCTAAATTTTTATTATTCTTCATCCGATGCATTCTTAGGGAAAATATTATCGATTCATTGCAGACAGAATATTGAGCCTATTCCATATTGAGGTTATAGGATATTCTGGAAAAACTATGCCTGTCGTAATTTTTTCTGCTCTTTCGAAATACGGTCTCAGATTGACGCCATTTATGAGTTGTAAATTTTTTTTTTCAAATAATCGTATTTTTTAGCTTGAAAACGTATTTGGATCATATTGCATATTTGTACTTGATGGCATAAATAGTTATTCTTAAAGATAGGATCATTAGTAAGTCAAAATTCAAGATGGCGATCTTAACTCTAAATTTTCGAATTTTATTAATTTTTCTCTGATTACTTATTACTAACCCGCTTTTTTCGAGTTCATCAGATTATCCATTTATACTATGTCATTCTTTAATAAAAACATCGACGATGAAAAATTCAAGATATCATAAAACCGAGGATTTGTCTATATTATTTCGTGCACTAGAAGAACTAGTGAGTTCTGTATCGAACTCAAGCGCACGGAATAGCATAGAAATACCCTCGGTTTTACGCTATCTTCAATTTTCACTTACTAACCATTCTATCTTTTAGCATAACTCGTCGTCCCAATGCAGAATCGCCCCATCTCGGGATCGAATTCGAAACTGCCCTATCTCAGAATCTAAAGTATCGTTCTACTTCCTATAATTTTCAAAAGCCCTTTGAACAAGCTATGCACAATACTAAAAATATCGAAAAACTAAAAATGTTGATTCACTTGAAGTACCAAAGTATCAGGGGATTCAAAAAACTCATATGTGAATTAAAAAAGCATATGAAGATAAAGCACATTGGTTTTCAGCCAAAATTACCAATCGTTCGATTACTAAAGTGAAAACAAAGAAAAAGAAAACTAAAGACACTAATAATATTAAAAACCCAAGAAAGTCGAAAAACAAAGAATGAAAATCATTTATTGTGCATATGAGTCTGCATATACTTTGCACATAGGTATGTACACTAATTATGCATGTATGTAAGTCTATTTATAATGACTATGTAGAGCGACAATAAATAGTTTTAGATCATAATATTCCGTGGAAGAAATTTTAGACCCGCTTTTGTGGTGATGGTTTTGAGTCAGCGTACTTCCCTTTTCCTGTCTGCTCGTTTGCGCTTATTATTTTCCGAAAAACCAAAAGTATTCATTATTTGATTTTCTATCGAACCGTAAGTTATTTTTTTTCACGTCCCTGTTTTTTTCTTCCTTATTTTAAACAAAAACTGCCCAAAAATAATGCTTTCCATAAGAACTCTAATAAAAAGTAGCACAAAACGCAATCTTTGGAGTAGTGTATATTAATAAAACAGTCTACAAAAAATATTGAAAAAATTCAGGGTAACTTCTAATACACTAAAGAATATTAATATCCAACTTTTATTATAGGATCGCTGCATTTAGCATCCTTATACGCATAGATTTATTCTTTAAAAAGGAGTTCGAAATAGGTAGCAGTCGGACACGACGAAAACAGACACTGTAATTTATATTGTCTATATATTTGTATTTATAAGTATAGTATGTGAGAATTGTCTTACATTTAGATAATATATATGTATGAAAGACTACTTCAAATGATTTTAACATAGTTGAAGACTCAACCAACAGCAAATGGTTATAAAATGATAATAATAAAACTACGGGCCATGCTGTTTAAAATTGTTTATTTTAAATAAACGACGTTTAAATTACAGTACAATAAATTACAGTAGAATTATTAAAATTTGAGATATACGACATCAATGTACATATGAAGGTTTTAAAATGAAACATTAGAAAGAACGCTTATTTCAATACTGGGTATCTATATATGTTTGAACTCAATGAAAATTTTTTTTATAATAAAGTTAAATTTTTTACAATTGGATTTGAGTAGGACTTGATGAATAAATTTTCTAGATTATATTTTCACAAATATAATTTTAATTTTAATAACAGTGATAACGTTAACACGCATTTTGTTCAATAGTTTATCTAATCCTACTGTCATTGATAACCAAGAGAATATGTTAAATATTATCTATATAATGTTTTTCGAATAGTTCGCTTTTACATCCTTAAACCTGGGTAGAAATTTTAATTTTACTGATGAGGTAAACAATAACACTTTCCTTGAATTCATTAAGAATCAAATAGTAATTTTAGTTTGAATCATTAGATTGTTTAAAAAAAAACCAAAGGAAAAAATTTTGACCAAAGTTTACCTGATAAGGTTATTTCTAATGATATGAAAAAATGCTCTCATTTTTTAAAAGCTCACCCAGATTTAATGATTACGAAGGCTGACAAGGAAAGTGCGATAGTAGTAATTAATAGAAATGATTATGTTAGTAAAGTAAAGAATAGTTTAAGTGACCAAACAATGTACGAACTAGTCAATCGTCGTCCCGTTAGCGCGTTAGTTACAAAGGTAGATAAGATTGTTGCTAGACTTAATAAATTTAATTTATTTGATGATAATAAAACGCATTTCAATACAGTCAAGGACAAGTGCAATCTCGCTAGATGTTAGGGTTTAATCAAAGTCCTTTGAGGTAGCGTTGTAAGTAATAGCTCTTGCGCAATATATACATTTATCGATATTTTTGTTAGGTACAATTTCGATATTTTTATCTTTATAGAAGCTTGAAAAGAGTCTCCAGTAGTGCCGCTGAAAAGTCGTTTATTTAAAATAAATAATTTTAAATAACATGACCCGTAGCTTTATTATTAACAAATAATTTTAATTTAATTAACGAATTAAGGCTAACAACTGATCGCCCAAGCGGCTACGGTATTATTTTCGACAATGTAATTTTTAATTAGTTCATGAATTGATTTATTAATTAACTGATTGCTCGATTAATCAATCGATTAATCAATTAATTGCACTAGTAAAATTGAATATATTACATAAAATTATTACATAACATTATTTGCAAATACATTTAAGCAACAACGAAAATCAATTAAAAGGTTGCGCGCTACTTCATAAATTACCTTATAAAGGTGCCAGCACATGCGTGCGTCTTGAAGCTTCTGCATCGCGTCAAAATTTTTCCGACTTTCTGTATTTGTATTGAAAAAATAAAAATCATTTATATATTGTGCAAATTGTTACATTATCCACATTATTTATCTCTTGATTCATATTGATTTATATGATTTTTACTTAGATACTTTCAAAATTCGAAATTAATATTCTGCATCTGACGCAAAGAAGTTCAAATAATCCAAATTCTTTGTGTCTAAAACCCAACCCCTCCATTCTTCAACTCCTCTACCCTCACTCCTTCAAAAAAAGTAGACGTTTGCATATGTTAACACCTTAACAGAATTTGTTCAGGACTACCTACCAACTTAAATTAGAAAAAAAAAATTAAGCTCCCGATATAGCTTCCAATTAGATTCCCAGATGTAATGGGTGATTATGCATTGGGGCGACGAACTATTTATGTCATCGGATACAAATGTATAACAGGATCCAAACCCGGTTTCTAATGCTCAAAAATACGATTATATGGACAAAATTTTTTTTAAATTAACGATTTTTTTGGGCTTAAGCTGCCATATAAAATCGTGGCAAATAGTGTCGATCTGAGACCCGAGTTCGAAAGATCAGAAAAAAATACAATAGGTATAGTTTTTCCAGAACCGTTTGGTGATTTTTTCCCTAAAAATGCACCGAAAGAAAAAAAAGATACAAATTTAGTGCATTTAAGGAGTACATAATCGGAAATAAATTGCAGACTTGATGTAGGCAACAATTTTTGCTAAGTCGTTATTTTAATATTAGATTTTTGTGTCATTATTGGATACATTCAGTTAAAGAATCATAAATGTAAGGGAAGTTATAAGTAGTGAAATTTTCGCTTCAAACCATATTAATCATATTAATAATTTGTTACACTTAAGCGATATTTCTAAATAATGCATAAACATAGATAAAATTTACCAGATAGTAGTTATGCATAATCAAATAAAGTAGTTATAGGTATGGATAATCTGAGAAGTACTAAAATATCAAAATTACAGAGATATGATTTATGATAGGTGCCGTATAGTGACCCTTACTGCTACAACATTTTCTTACAACTACTCTTTATTTATTGCTCTTTTTTATTAAAAAATGATAGATTTCATAAATTATCAAAGCGATTATTTTTCATTTCAGACACGGGGTCATCAGCGCAACCCATCGGACACACAAGCTTTCAAGGAAAGGACGAAGCGCGATGCTTTGATCGACCTCGAGTTTGAGCTTGCTCATATCGCGCATTCAGCTCCTGAACATGAGAAAGAATCCATCGAGAAGCAGCATTTAGGCTTCAAGAGATTGTTCGAGAGGTTCCTCGAGGAAGGTGGGCCCTCGCTGGACTGGGACCAAATTCAGAAACTGCCCGACGACGCGGTGAGTTTTGCTTTTTACGGGCTCTTCCATCCATTGTATTAGGGTAGTTTGTTCCAGAATATATATGTAAACTTGATAATTAATTTCTTTTTAAAAAATTTAAAGAACTGCATCATTGCGGGCGCGTGATGATATATTTGGTTAAGGTATGGCTTCAGCGCATAGGGCCGAAATTTGTGGGCGCTTCAGTGGTACCCAAATATTTTAAACATAAAATAATTACAGCTTAACTAGAAAAATTTTGAGCATGCAGATTAACTTTGTATACAAAATAAAACTATATATAAAATGATAAGTAGTGAGTAGTGAGCTAACATTTATTTATTGTATGAAAAAATTATAAATAGAAAAGGTTATTTTTGACTTCACTTGTTAAAGCATTTATAATTGAAATTTCTCCATTATGTTTTTACTTTCAGATAAAAGATTACGACAGCTTAAATGACCCTGGAGCGGAAGAATTAAAGCAATTGTTGAGCAAATTAGTCGTCGTAAAATTAAATGGTGGTCTGGGAACGAGTATGGGTTGTCATGGACCAAAATCTGTTATCACTGTACGCAATGGCCTTACATTTTTGGATTTAACTGTACAACAAATAGAGGTAAATGGAATTTTATTCCATAATATATATAATTTTTTTTAAGACTGCTAAAAGTCTATTTATTCTGCAGCTTATTTGAATATCTGGTCTAAAAGTTCACGACATGTATTGGTATACAGATACACAGTATAATTCAATCAATTTAAATATGTGATTAATTCTTCTCAATAAATAATGTTTCGTATCAAAGAATCCACAAAACAGAAGCACTTATGAACTCTCTACTAAAGCTTTTATTAGCTTTGCTCAAATTTTATATAATTAAAGATCGAAATCTGCACTAGTTTTTTAGTTAATGCTAGTTTTTTATTTCCTCATATACTTTTGTAACCTTTGTTATTACCACTTTGATCCCCAGACTGATACTTTAGTCCTCTTGCGCTCTTACTTATATACAGGGTCTTTAAAAAGTATCGGACCCTCCTCCCCTCCATATTTTGGAATTAACTACTTAACTACGATAAGATTTATGACGAGGATTCCAATGGTGACCCTCAATTTGACCTTGGACGTGTCCTTCCCAGATTCTGAATTTTCCGCCCTTTCAGAATCTGCGATCGAAAATAGAGATTCCCATTTAAAAAAATGACTTTGAAGGATGCGCCCAAGGTCAAATTCAGGGTCACCATTGGAGTCCTCATCGAAAATCCTATCGTAGTTGGGTAATGATTCCAAAATCAGGGGGGGGGGGGGATCCGATACTTTTTAAAGACCCTGTATATTTTTTCATCATACCTGCTAATGCCTAAAGTGCCACATTACCTCCCGGCGTCCGGGAAAGAATGTATAATTTTGGTGCTGGTATGAGGAAACATAGTAAATGCTCGATTTCGGCTTGGGTGTTAATTTATCTCGATATGACGCACACGAGGGTTCAAATAAGTTTTTCCACGTAGAATAATAATAAATCTTGTAAATTTCAGCATTTGAATAAAACCTATGGCTCGAACGTGCCTTTAGTCTTAATGAATTCTTTTAACACCGATGATGATACACAAAAAATTATCAGAAAGTACAAAGGAATTGACATCGAAATTCACACATTCAACCAAAGCTGCTATCCTCGCATAAGTAAAGAATCACTTCTTCCTATCGCCAAGCACAGTAATGTTCACGAAGATATGGAATCGTAAGTAATTGCAATGTAAAATAATTTGGTACAATCAAATAATATTTTATTCATGGAATTGAAAATTATTATTTTATTTTTACACGGAGACTATTTTTATATTTATTAGATATATTGCTGAAGATTCAAAAGTATTTTTTAATTGATTCTATCTTCATATTTCTGTACATCTTCTGTTTCATTTTCAATAAAATGAAACCTCAAGACGGTGTTTCCCATCAAAGCCTAAGCGCAATCTTTGGTAAATAATATCGCAGACTGAAAACAAAGAGTTAACGTTAATATGAAATCAACGAATTTATTTCATCACTTTAAACTTTTCTCCCAGTGTAATTTCAACTTTTATTAGAGTCTCTGCATTTTGTTTTATAATCCTTACTTATCTGAATGTTTTTATTTACATTTATGGAATATTTTGTGAAGTTCAGTACCTGTATTAGATAATTAATTTATGTAATATTAATATATTAAGAAGCTTCTATTTTGGCTGTACGCTGGAAAAGGTTTGATTTCGTTTGTGTGCGAAGAAACTTCTATTGGTACCATTACATTTTTTTAGCAGCATTGTCATTACTCGGTGTAATTTTTTTTTACGAAATAACCTTTTTCAAACGTAAACGAAATAGATATTTTCCAGCATGCAGCGAAAATAGAACCTTCTCTGCCCCAATCGTCGATTTAATATCTAGGAAATTTTTAAATATTTGTAGCTGGTATCCTCCAGGACATGGAGACTTTTATGAAAGCTTCCGAAACTCAGGTTTATTAAAACTATTTTTAAGTCAAGTAAGTTCTGTATTTAAATATTAATCACTTTTTAAAATATTTTCATGTCTTTTCATGTTTTTTAAATTTTATAGGGACGGCAATACTGCTTCATTTCTAACATTGATAATTTGGGTGCCACTGTTGATTTTAGAATCTTAAGGTTACTGTTAGGTCCAGAAAAACCTGCAGAAATAGAATTCCTCATGGAAGTTACAGATAAAACGAGGGCGGATGTTAAGGTATGAAACATTTTTTTGTCTAATTAAAATTGATGAGTTCGTAAATATCAATAAAAAGCTTCAATCTTAGGTTTGGAGAATTACAAATCTGAAAAATGAATATTGATATGATTTATAGGGTGGTACACTTATCCAATATGAGAATAAACTGCGATTACTTGAAATTGCACAAGTCCCGAAAGAACACGTTGAAGAGTTTAAATCGGTTAAATCGTTTAAATATTTCAACACCAATAATTTGTGGATAAAACTTGATGGTACGTACATGTATAGTTTACACTTTCAACGACAATTTAAAATGAATTTGTACTTACTTTACATTTTTCATGATATCCTATTGGAAATGTAAAAAATTCCTACAAATCGAAGAAAAATGTATATTTTCGAACGTTTTAGTTGGGTTTTAGATACTTCATGTACGTTTTTATCCGTCTCCGTGTCTTTCTATACTTTTTTTCGTTTTATATGTAATCCTGTCGATTCCAATGTAGATATTAAAATAATGTTCGCCACTCAGACATAAAAATTTTAGGCCGGAGTAATTGAACAGAGCCGTCGAGGATTTATAAATTCTATTTTACGCCCTTGTTACCAAAAAGTACTATATCCAAACCTACATAAACGTACGATAATATACACACACCTGTGGAGACGTATGGAAACGTACAGAAACATGGATAACTGTAAAAATGTCCAAAATCCAATTAAAACGTCTACAACGTTACCCTTGCATGCGTTTTTATACGTTTCTGTACATTTTCCATTTTAAATAGAGTATATATTAATTAATTCATCAAATATATCAAATACATTTTTTAAATTAACTAATTAAAAATTCTTGTTTCTAGCTATTGATAGAGTTTTAAATCAAAGCTTGCTTAATTTGGAGATTATTGTCAACAATAAAACATTTGAGAATGGTTTAAATGTCATACAGCTGGAAACAGCAGTAGGTGCTGCTATGAAAACTTTCAATGGAAGTTGTGGTTAGTATATTTTTATATATTTAATTCATTGGATATATACATATAATTCAAAAAACTTTTTACTTTAAAAACCACTCTAGTAAACCCATCAAAGAATTTATGATTTGTATCAAAATTTAACTTTTAATTACTTTTAGAAAATAAATAATATATTTAGTAGAGGTATTCTCTCCTGCTCGTTTCGCTCGTCTACCCCCATGCCTAGATCTTAAACTTTAAACAGTGGTCTTAAAAACTGTAATTTATTTCATCAGTAATTATATATGTTAGCATGTTATTTATTAAGCATTATTCAAATTGACGAGTAGGAACTTGAAAAAGTCGTTTACAACTGTCTCTTTGAATTATAAATGTTTTCTGATAATTAATAAAAAAGAGATTAAAATTTGGTAATATCTATTTTATTTTTTAATTCAAGGTATTCACGTTCCACGTAGCAGATTTTTGCCAGTAAAGAAAACTTCAGATTTAATGCTCGTTATGAGTAATTTGTACACATTGCGTAATGGTTCCTTAGCAATGGCTCCCCAACGAATGTTTCCGACTACACCCCTAGTTAAACTTGGTGACAATCATTTTTCGAAAGTGAGTTTAACAGTTTGTATTGTATAATAAATTTAAAGAGAACAATAATTAACATCCATATTTTTATAGGTAAAAGAATTCTTAAATAGGTTTCCAACTATACCTGATATATTGGAACTGGATCACCTAACTGTTTCAGGTGATGTGACGTTTGGCAGAAAAGTCACTTTAAAAGGAACTGTAATTATTATTGCAAACCAAGGAGAAAGAATAGATCTTCCATCGGGCACAATTTTAGAAAATAAGATAGTTTCTGGAAATTTGCGAATTTTGGATCATTAATTTATTGCGTGTATTAATTTTTAATTGTTGAAATTAGGTATCCATGTACGAAGCGAAAAACGAAACACAAAGTTTACTGTAAAATATGCACAATGTGTATATAAGTACGAACGTTACAATGTTAATGAAAATTTTTATATACTTATTATTATTTATTAACTATTTTTTATTAATATTTTCACTCAAACCGATTTTTCAAGAAATTGATTATAACTTATTTTTGACGGACTGAATCAATCAATACTTTTTAAAGAAAATGTTTGCTATAACTAATTTTATATATCGTTAAGAAATATTGTTGAGATTTGTAAGCTGCTAAAATCCATTTTTCGTACATGGAGTTAGCATATTAGCACTTAGATGTATTTTTATGTGATTTATGTTAAACTTTGTTGATTTTATTAATAAAATAGACCGCTTTTGGTAATCTATTTTACAAATATTTCTTTTGTCGATTTAATGACTTTATATTGAATAACTAATACTATAATTTATGTAAATTAGCGAGAAAATTTAATTAATCATGTTCATTAAAAAATTATCACAATAACAACATGATACTATGCCTAGATTGAGTAATTTTGAATTGGAGATTATTTTTGTAAGTTCTATATTGCGCAAAATTTTTAGTAAAAAACATTTTACTCATTCAATCATTTTAAGAGGGTGTCGTCGCTCCTGAGTAAGAAGACAACATCACAGAATCCGGTTGGAAAAGGTACTCGCAGAATCCGATTGAAAAAGGTGACAACCCAGAGTCCGATTACAAAGGGGGAAACATATCACGAGCTTTTTTTTTAATTTTAAGTTGGCAGCGCGAGTGCAAAACTTTGTATATTATTGATTTAAAATGCACAAAATCGTTTAATATTGAAAATCATTGGTCCATATAGTTTTTAATATTGCTGAATACGAATCTGAGGTCAGAAGTACGAAATACGAATAAAATCTCAAGAAATATTTTTGAATAAATATTTTAATAAATTTTGTGAATAAGAAATGCGTGATTCAAGTTTAATAAAATTATATAATATGAATATATGTATATATTTATTTATTTTTATTTATTTAAATCAGAGTAAAATGCATTACATTACATAGTAACCCTGATGCAGAGAAAAATAACATTTCCTGTGTGCAGGTCTGGTGTATGCAAATTTAGATACATCCCTCACAAACTAAAATAGCAGATCTTTTATAGATCTACATACCTATACTTAAAACTACGAGGACTAACATAAGTCCCTTATTAACAAAAAATATAATTTGATCAATATATAACAGTAATATGTTCATTTGTTCTTACTTTATGTATTATCTTTCAAACTTGTGTTCCTATATCTGGAAACTATAGGACCAAATCTATCTTTTTTTTTTATCACTATTTGATAATTTATATATTTGAGTAGATCCATTTTTTTAACTTAATTCTAGATCTTTTTTCTGTATACAAGGTTTTAAGATCATTTGGTAATTCGTTATACATCTTAATAGCTCTAATATAACTATACTCTTACCACTAACAGTTTTGGATATTTTTGGTAAATTTATAATTTTGTCTTACTAGTTGAGGTAATTTATTTTTCTTTAAAAATATTATAATTGTAAGTTAAACTTTCAAATTCAAATAATATTATATATATAGTATATACATATATATTTTTTATTAAATTTGAATTCTGCATATCTTATTCACAAAATTTATTAAAATATTTATTTAAAAAAGTTAGGGGATACCGGATAAAGTGAACTTTTTAAATTATTCTCTGAAAAATATAATATTGGTAGAAAAGTGGTTAATTCAATAAATATACCCGGGTAAAAATGATTTATATATAATTATATATAATCATATATAACCCTATATAAAAACTTATATGATTATATATAAGCATGTATAATTATATATGATTATATATATGTATATTGTCTCTATATAACTATATACGATTGCATGCATTTATATGTAGATATATATGATCCTACATTATATGCAACTATATATAATGCATATAATTTTCACCTCAAAAGTTTTCAGTTTCACTTATGTACTTTATACGCAGTTGTGTATAGTTATATATAATCATACACAATTATATAAAGTCATATACTTATAACCATGCATGACTGTTCATTACTGTTCACAATAAGTTATGCTTTTTGAAGCACTCCGCATATTCACCCCTAGGTGGCGACCCGTTTTATGCACCTGCAAGTGGAAAATCAGCGCTTTGGGTATAAGTATAACCCAAGCTCCTCTTGATCAAAAATTTTTTTTGAAAGTTCAAATATTTAGTATTTGAAACAAATTTGGGGTCTACTTAAATTGTAGAAAGATACATTTAATATTAAATTGACTATGTAAATAATCAGGAGAGTAAGTAATACTTACGAAAAAAGGACAAAAATAATGTAACATCAATAACGAAATGAAACTTGCTTAAAATTTGGCAAAGTTAAGAAAAATTAAAGATTAAATTAACTAAAATACTAATAAACAATTCGTTTACTGCTCGAATTACTCGAACTTAATTATCGAACCCAATTTAAGATACAAAATTATACGTAACGAATTCAAAACCTTAGGTTAATAATAGCGCTTCATTCGTGAAGTGCGATAAAACAATGTAGGTGCAAAGCTATTTGATATGTACACATGCTATTCGGCCTTACAAAATTTCAGAGTTCACCAAGAATTTTGCACTGCGGTATTTCATTTCTGACAAGACATTGTCTAATCTTTAAAGCTGAATCGTATAAGATCATAGGTACGAAACAGAATCTTATTCCTAGAGGAAGTTAATTAACACACTTATCAAGCTACGATAAGAATTATTACTTGAAAGAAACATAAGTCTCGAAATCAAGTAGAATGAAAATTTACATACCTTATTGGATGTTTTTGAAAACACTTTATCTTAAAGAAGTCATTGATATAGTTTCGAAACCTTAGCATAACAACAATCAAATACGATTATTCATAATAATTTAATTTGATCAATTTATTAATTATCGAATGTTTTAGAG
>UELU01144302.1:45901-57052 GCA_900490025.1 Megastigmus dorsalis | reverse complement strand
TTATATTAATAATTATATAAGTATGGACACTGTAAGTACATATTATTGCACGTGAAACTGAGCATCTGATGATGTCTCTATCACTCTCTACTTTTACTGGCTAAAAAATAGCTTCAAATGCAAATGAAGGTGTCCATTATTTTTATCAAGAATATAGCTATCAATTGGTATATTATTTTGTACCCATTTTTTCGACCATATAATGTGTAAATGGTGACTAGTTTTTGCCTATTTCGAATCAAACTGACTAATTTCTAGGCTGAAAATGTGTTCGATTTCCATCAGGGATATTGGTATAAAAAAATATGAATATAAATAAAAGTATTTCTTCAAAAAATATAGTGCCTCAAAATAGTGCAAAAAAAGTGTTTGTTTTATTCGAAATTAATAATGCCATAAATATTTAATACCTACAGATTTTTATTCTCTAGTCAAAAATAACTTTCCTATTCCTTTTGAATAAAAATATTGAAAATATTTAATTCCGCAGGCACAGATTGAAGTTTTTGCGAAAATACAGATTAATTCCAAACATATATACAAACAATAAGTTTATTCAGCCATGCAGATTTAGTACATCGATTAAATTTAATAATAATCATCATCTCGAAATAATAAAACCAAACGAAAAGATAGCTCGATCGAGCACAGAAAAAAGTAAAAAAAAAAAGAAAGCGTAGTCAATCTCGGGCCGATGTTGTGTTGCAGTGAGCGAGTGGGTGGGCAGTACGCTGGAGATGACGCGGATCTCGAGGCTCGACATGGGCAACTACCTCTGCATCGCGAGCAACAGCGTGCCTCCCTCGGTCAGCAAGCAGATCAAGGTGTCCGTCGACTGTGAGTATATATGTATATATATGTACAGACATTGCCATGTATACACTCTAGGTCGATCTACTTCCTCTCCATCCATCCGCGCAAGCGTGAATGAAGCCGCGCGGGTGTGCAGCCATTTATCCGGTAGCGTAGAATAAACCGAGGAAGACTACGACCGACGAACCGCTCGAGGCTTTGATGCCTCGAGTAGCCCGCCGCGCTCTGGCTTTCTCGGCAAATACTCTCGAGTTCTCTTGCTCTCTTGCTCTCTCTCTCTCTCTCTCTCTCTCACTCTATCTCTCTCGAGGCAACGCTGAGCTACTCTTGCCTTCTTGAAGGGACACGAGAGGGCTCGCCGTCTCGGTGCTCGAGAACGCAAGGAGGGATTGAGCTTTCCTTCCGATTTCCCCACACTCGCCGCGCCAATGTCACTATCGCTCTACTTGCCTTGCGTTTATGTACTTAACAGGTTGGAGGATTTTCGGCTGTTCTTGAAATGTTGCACATCGAATGTTCTCAATGATTAAAGTGTTTTTTTTTTTCTTTTGTGTGTGCGATAAGAAATTAGATTTTCTCATGCGACTTGTATAATTCAACGTGACTCATTAGTATACAGATTCACTTCAAAATTTTGTCGATATATTAATCTAAAGTGTCAACATGAAATTTCGTTTCATTTCGCGAGCTCGCATGCATCGCTCACATAAAGAAATGAGAAATTCAACGTTTAATTACAGCAGCGATTGAACATCAAGTTGAGTATTAAAGCCAATTCCAACGTAAGTATAGTAAAAGACAGTGTCGAAGGATAAACGACTGTAACTAACAATTATAAGTTTGAATAACACTATATAGTATCTCGCAAAGGACGCGACCTAGTACATGAAGAAATTGAAATAACACGTTTATAATTCAAACATAAAAAGAAAAATTAAAAAAAAATATATATATATGTGTGTGTTTGTGTGTGTGTGTGTGTGTGTGTGTGTGTAAGACAACGATCACAGGTAGTAAGTCATAAAAAGACACAGGCTCGCACATGTACACAGTTTAATAGCCCCACAAAAGACGCACGCGCACGACAAAGCGCGAGGTTTTGGCTCATTGTCTATTTTACCGCACTTCTTCTCTCCTTTCTCTCGTCCTCTTTCCATCCCCCTCACTCTCTCTCTCTCTCTCCCTCTCTCGTCACCTCCACGCGCCGAGTGTTGTTACTGTCTCACTTCCGTTTGTTCTCTCTCCTTCACATTCTCCTTTCAAGACTTTTATAGGGGCAGAGGCGAGGTGAGTAGAGATAGATAGCTGATGTAGAGAGAGAGAGAGAGAGAGGGGGGAGGGGGTGTAGGGAGGCAAGGGGACGAGGAGGAGGATGAGGAGGAGGGGAACCGGGGGAGAAAGTGGAAAAGCCGCAGGGACATAAAAGTAAGCTCGAGCCAACTGTAACACGCCATTACCGTTTTCACTGCTGTGCCGCCGCCGCCGCCGTCGTCGACGACGACATTCTCGCTCTTTCTCCCTCACCTATTGTCACTTTACCGACACTTCCGAGCATTTCCGCTCTCGCTCACTCTCTCTCTCTCTCTCTCTCTCTCTCTGCCTCTCTCGCTCCTTCGCAATGCGTTGCAGGACTGGCGGAGCGCGAGCGCACGCTGCCTTTTTCAATTGGCCCGCGCGCGCCACTGTTTTGCAGTTATCTCGAGATCAAAGCCGTACTGCGCACCCTTCGCTTTTTTTTCACGCTTTCTCTCTCTCTCTCTACTCGTTTTGCTCTGCACTACTCGCTTAATTGTTTCGTTTCCTTCTCCCTTTCTATATCTCTCTCTCTCTCTCTCGCTCTCGTTTGATTCCAGTTTTTAACGCTGCGGTTATTTTCCGAGTAGCTCTGAAATTATTAACCCTTTTTCTAGTAATTACCACTCGCGACGATTGCAGGAGCGAGCGCAAAGCGTTAATTGTGTTAATGTAAGTGCGACATTGAATAATGTGATGAAAATTGGATTTATCGAAGAAAAGCGTATTGCGAACTCGAATTTCGAAGGCATAAATGATTTTGAATTAAATTGTGACTTATCGAGGTAATATTATCCTTTTGCTTTTTATATTGACTAGGACGTATACAATTTTCGCAATATATAATTAAAGATTATTTTGCGATTGAATTTTACCGAAGCATGGACTACAAAGTATCTCGCTCACTGGTAAATAATTAATATAAATAATAACGTAATATTCCACAACTGTATTTTATGTAAATGCGAAACATAATAGGCAATTACTTTTTGACAATCTTGTATCAATTCAACGTCTTGATTGGAAATTTTTGACCTATAGAAAACTTTACAATACGTCCCTCATTACAAATCCTTAATTAACCTAAAAACCATTATGCAATCAGTTATTATGTTTATTTATTGGCTTCGTTAATCGTCAAAAGAACGCGATTCTCATGGATTTCGTATGCGACAGGCCTTCTACATTATATAAACCATCACATGACAAATATCCCCGCGCATGGGAAAATTCAATTCCAGTCCTATATCTATATATATAACTACCTACGTTTTGCGAAAATTCGAAAATTTTCAATCAGTACCGCGCGAGGTGAAAATAATTAAAGCGGAAAAAGGCCAGGCGCGTTGATGGGAATAAAGCGGGGAAACGCGCGCTATTGCGAAGAAATTAATTCGATAAAAATTAAACAAACGTAAGCGCGCGTGCGGCCGACGCGCGACCCACGCACACGCGGACGCGGTAGAGTCATAGAAAGCGTTTTACGTCGACTCGCCGCGGCAGCAGCGTTTGTCCGTTGTATATTTTTAAACCAATGGCCGAGCGGAGATTAATTAAACCCCCGGCTCGACAGATTACAGCCGTCCGCGAACGGCTACCGTCGCCTCGCCACCGACGCGCGCTCCATTCTCTTTGGGGTAGCGGTAGAGAGGCCGATGATATTACGGCTTTACGAGGTGATAGAAACAACAACAAAAAAGAGAGCTACGAGAACGCGTGGGACGCGAAAGTTCTTTGGGGCCTTGCTCTTGTGTTTAGGTTGGCTGACGGACCGCCGATACGCTTTGTCAGCTTATGCACCCTGGCCCGTCTGCTCTCTGTCGCCAAGATTTTGGATTGCTATCAAAGAAGCTTTATCGCCTGCTTTGTTAGATCTGTACGCCGATTGCGTTTGCATCGCAGTATGATAAATGCTTTAAATCTAGAGTAGAATAAAGTGCGTATTTGACTTTACCGTTGTGTTAGCGTCAATATTAGAGCTATTCAATTATTCGGAAACTGCACCAATTATATAATGGTATTAGAGATATGGAGTTGAAATTTAACTGTTACTGACCTAGGAAGTTATTGAAAATATGAGTGGCATTCATAATAAATAAATATTGGCGATCCCAATATTATACATAGACTATTTCTGCAAATTATTGATTTAACGGATACAGCTTACGCATGAAAACTATATTAAAATGAAGTTAATTTTTATTAGTGCAATAAACAACTAGCTTTACTTATTTTGTCATTTAAAGTATTTTTATTTTCGTTTTTACGCAACATTAATATCACAAGTGAACTTCCAAGCTTTACATTACCTATAATAAGAACGTATATGTATACGAAAACGCATAATGTATATCTGTATAGAACAGCTCTGTTCTCGAATCGCAATACAATAGCGATAGAGCCACAGCTAAAGCAAATTGAAAAGTCCGGCATAACCCCGCTTGTTGTTATGCCAACTCTTTAATATTATTACCATCAAATGGCGGATCTTAATATGCAATCGCGGCGCGCAATTTCAGCAGGCCGAAAAAAAGAATTTTCCCCCCTCTCTCTCGAGAACCAACGCGAAGGCCTTCTCGCCGCTTCATACGCCAAATTCCAATAATGCAAACCTGGAGAGCGTCGCGCTCGAGCTATATACACTCGCTCGCTAAATCCCAAACGATATTTCGAGAAATCAAAGCCAATTATTCATCCCCTCGCGCGAGCCACGCGCTACTGCCGCTGCTACTCTCCCCGGTTATATACCGTGAGATTCCAATCCGTTACAATATCTCGCACTCGACGAGAGCTCTTTTGCGCCCGCGCGCCTGCAATATGAAAAGAACAGGGCTGGAGAGCGACAGCGAGAGAGAGAGAGAGACAGAGACAAAGGGATGAAAATGAAAAAGGAAGAGAGAGAGGGAGAGAGAGAGAAGGGGAGGAAAAAAAACTAAGCTATCGGACTGTCGAGGATGGCAGCAAAAGCGAGACGAGGCATTTTCCATCTTCATCTATTTCTCGTCTTAGGTTGCAATAAGAAATCCTTTTAATTTATTTCTCGGTAGTGCGAGACTGCCGGGGAGGAAGAGAGAGAAGCTCGAGTGCACGAGACGAACGTATATAGAGCTAAGAGAGAGAGAGAGAGCAAGTAAGGAAGGAGGAGGAGGAGAAAAGATTTTAGGGGGGGGGGGAGGGAGCTACGAGGAAGCCCCGTAGTACCGGTGCCAGAGCTTCGCAGGGTCACGTATAAGCAGTGACTCAGCCTCTCCCCCCCCCCTCCCCCTTTCTATATCTACTGTGTAACTCGCTCCCTCCTTCTCTGTCCCTCTCCCTCACTCCAGTTCGAGCTCCGCGCGCGCACAGTGGCAATCTGTTATTAAAATCAGCAACGAGAAAAATCCGTGCCGTATCTCGCTTTACTGGCAAGCGCGGCTGCCGACAGACGTGTTACAGCAAAAATTAAGCCACCTGCAAAAGCCCATCCACCCAACCCACCCCCCGACTCGTGAAATTACCAAAGTTTGCGATCCTCTCCACCACTTGCCGAAGGTGTCCCTCGCGTGTTCACTTTATCTCTCTCCCTCTCTCTCTCTCTCTCTCTCTCTCTCTCTCTCCTCTGCCTCTTTTTTTGCAAACTCGCCGCGAAACATATATGAGCTTCTCTGTTTTAAAAGTTAAAGTTAATTTGCGCGAGAGAGCTTCTTTTTTCCTCTCCTCCGATGTCGCGCAATCTGGGGGGAAAATTTTGCTCCCGAACTCGGAAAGAAACTCTAGATTTAACGATTTTATTGGATCTCAAGGATATTCAAAATGTATACATAGGTCCCACGATGCATCGAGTTTATTTTACTCGCCGCACTGTCACATGCGAAATGTGAGAGCTGGCGCTCGCAAAAGGAATCCGATAAATTCTAATAGATTTTTCATCAACACCAATTCTTCCAGTAGTGGATATATATATATATATATATAAGTCTGGTACGGTGAATCGAATTCTCGGGGACAGGAAAGCCGAGTTTGGAAATCTGTGCGGAGATAAAAAGTGCTTTTAATCGCTGCACCAGCCTGGGAAACAGTCACGTTCGCGCTCCTTTGGCCACCGGCTTTTCCAATAGAAAACTTGACATCGCAGCAGTTCTGTCCCGCTGTTGCACGCACCTTTTTTCTTTTTTTTTTTTTCGTCCTCCGCGCAATCGCACTCTCTCTCCCTCTTTCTCTATTTTTTTGTGTTTCTTTGCTGTCAAGTCAAGAGAGAGAGAGAGAGAGAGAGAGAGAGAGTGTGTAGAAAAGTATAGAGCGAGAGAGAGAGAGAGAGAGGAGGGGAGAATTAAACTAACGTGTCGAGCGCGTGTCTCTAAAGCGATTGTAATTTAATTGTTTATCCCCGACGAAATTGGAATTTCCCCGCTAAATGCGAAAGACGTTACTGATGCATAGAGAGAGAAGAGAGACAAAGAGAGAGAGAGAGAGAGAGAGAGAACTAGAACTACTCGTAATTTTCCAATATCGAATTCAACTGAGTTTTTTCTATTTATCTACCAGTTTGACGATTTTGCTTTCCTTTTTTCCTTCGCCTAAAATATATAAGTAGGACGAACTCACCTTTATATTCACGCTCGCAATTTTACTTTGGAAAATTGCTCTCGTTGGATTTTAATCACACAAACCATTTTAACTGGTTCACAACACTGTCAGGTTGCAGACTCTATATCACGCGGTCCCTCGATATATATTTACTTTAAAATACTCAACGGTATACAAATAGAGGTATATCCTAGAGAAAAAGAAGAAAAAAACGAGAACTCGCGTCATCTTGCCTGTCAATCTCTCGCGTACAAAAGGCTGCGAGAAGACATTCCCGCCCTTCTACAGCGAAAAGTAGAGTACGCCTCACGAGAGAGAGAGAGAGAGAGAGAGAAATGAAAGCGCCCCGTTGTCAGTTATACGAGGAGAAAGTGGTCCTTTTATCGGCGTTTATTTAAATTTAAAACTGTGAATCGATCTCTCTTCTCTCTCTCTCTCTCTCTCTCTCTCTCGCAGTCGTGCAAGAGAGCTCGCCCTCTAATTCGCGCGTCTGCCGTCGATCGGCACTACCACTCATCTCTCTCTCTCTCTCTCTCTCTTTCTTCTTCGTCTCTCTATCTCTCTTGTCCTCCCCGTAGTAGTCTGGCACGTCGCCCTCCCTCGCCATCCCCCGAAAAAACTCATTAACGCGTCTCGCGCATCCTCCTTCCCTACCCTTCCACGCGCATTCGTCTTCTCTTTTCTCCCTTACGTTTTCTCTCTGGCCTCTGTTTGTCTTTCTCTCCTCCTCCCCCTCCCTCTCTCCCTCCCTCCCCATCTTCCCTTTCACTCAGCTTTTCTTTAGGTACGATTTTATTTTTGGCCTCGTCTGGTTTTTCCGCTCACGTCTTACCGTTATTCTGATTTATTCCTATTCAATATCGCTTTCTCCGTTTCTCTCTCTCTCCCCTCTTTCTCTCTCGGTCCCTCCTCCCTTGGAAGGGTAGGAGAAACGAAAGGTATGGCAAGTACCTTGTCTTTAGGATGTGGAGGCAATTATTTTGAAGGATTTTCATCGTGAAATAATAGTGCGGCTCTTGTACGTTGGAGAAACTGATTTTTATTGGAATTGGAAGAAATTGGTTGCCACTTTATTGCTTTGCACTTATCGCTTATAAATATTACGTACGTATCCTTATTTAATGTACTGCAGATAAGTGATAATATATACAAATATCTGAAATTCTGAGCTATGAAGGTCAACAGCAGCGATTCTTATATATCTAAACTATGTTATGCGTTTTGAAGGATTTAAATGAAAAAACTAAGTAAAAACTTTTAATACAAGAAATGATTGTAAAGGAGGATACCAACACTATAGACCCTATCAGAATTTCGAGCTAAACCTATGAAGCTTATACCGTCACATGATGTGTACAGAGACGTATTTCATTAAAAAACAATTTAACCTCCTGACTTGAAGAGAAATTTTTAAAAAAAGGCAGAATTGATTGCATCCTATGATTATCACATAGTAAGGTCATGCAAGTAGGAGCAGACGAATATAAAAAGACACTCATTTTGAATTAAATTGTTTCAACTTTGCCGTCCTGTACCGATAAATGGATTAGACAAAAAAGCGAATCTTTCTTTCTTTCTTTCTTTACTTTACTTTACTTTCTTTCTTATAATACTTTCTTTCCAACCCCTAACTTTTCACTGAACTAATGTAACTAATGTACATATTGAAATGTTATGGCAATACAGCTTATTGAAATAAATGATTAACCCGGTACACAACACACAGTGCATAAATACATTAAGCTCGAGCTCATTAAATAATGAATTTAATGGAATGTTGTGCCATTAATTAACAATAGCTCTATTTCAATTAACCTCTCTTGACTCTTTCGAATATCTACGGCAATTACAATTTTCACTACCAATCCAACCCCTTTCGAGACGATTGTTCTTTATCAATCCATGAAACACTTATCTATAATACGTAGCATATAAATAATCTAAGCCATCGGGATTCGCTAGACACGAGCATGTAAACTTACTCTCAGCCGCGCATCGGACGGTATAAAATCGCCGAGTTCGCGTCGCCGTGAGTCAAGTGGCCGCAATTAAAATCCAGCTCTCTCTCTCTCAAAATCATATACACGAGCTAAAAACATGTAGAGCAGCGAACGCGGCGACGGCCAAAAACAAAACAAAAGCCTCGTACAAGCTCACGCCGGATGTAAAAGCGAAAAATCGAGTATACGGGTGTACATATATAGAGCAACACAGCCGTAGCTAGAGAGAGAGAGAGAGAGAGAGGGGGTGCAGTGCACAGTGGCGCGCGAGCCTGGCTCTTTCAAGCGCGAGAGTCGCGCGGCGCTCCGTAATAATTATGGGATGGCGGCGTCGGGAGCGGGCGAGCGCGCGCGGAAAGCGCTGGATTGTATGTTATGACATGATTATTACTGCTGGTCCCTTGCTTCCCCACACTGTAACGCTCGGGCCCTGCTCACTCTCTCACTCTCTCTCTCTCTCTCTCTCGGTTACAATACACTCCTCGGCAATGCATCACCCGGCGCGTCTGCCGCATGCATGCATGCGACCCTTGCGCGCGTACACACACACACAGACACACACATAACAAAACACGCGTGCGCGCGCCAGGCCAGAAGTGAGAGAGCGCGCTGAGAATAATCCCAAAGCGGCGAAGCAGCAAACACGCCGCAGAGACACTCCTCTGTCTCTCTCTGTGGGTGTGTGTGTGTGTGTGTGTGGAAACACGCCGCGCGGGACACTCGCCGCGGAATGTCCCAGGAGCCTCGTCACAGCGCGGCCTTCGATGATTTGTGAGACACGCGACCACTCCTGCATCTATATACATATATAACCTTTCGCGCGAGCGATATATATTGTAACACACCTGCATTCTCATATTTATATCTTTACATTTTTCGCGAGGTTGACTGCGGAGCTTCTTATGGGGATTAGAGGACGGTGGCGTGCGGCTGGTGGGGAAAGATAAGGAGACGAGCTCGGCTCGGGGTGAAAAAGGGACTTCGAGATATTTGCGTGTGGCTCAAGTGTATAGTAGAGAGCGAGTGTATATAGCGTAGGTCAGAGGGGAATCGTGTCGCTGGGCTTTGATTTGGTCAGTATCTTTCTTCTTTCTTTCGAGATTGCGTATATAACCGTATATTATCGAATAGAAGAGAAAGAGAGATTTTATACTTACATGTTAAATTGTGAAAGATGTGGTGTGCATCGGCAATTGTAGCGGGTCATTTTTTTTGTACTCGTGATTACGTAGATTGAACCTATGTTTACTCCGATATTTTATTCCGGCCTCGTTGTTCTTTTTGTAATTTGATTGTCACGTAAATATATCGAATGCTCATTATTTATATATAGATAATAAACTAATATGCTGCAATTGAATTTAGGAGCAGGAATCGAGTTCGAATGATAATTATTTATCGTGCGATTGGGACGAAAATTGAGATATTATTTTTTAAATTATATTTAAAAGCTTTTAAAGCAATGAAATTGTTTTCAGCAAATTCGCGTCTCGTTCGAGCGCTATATTAAAGCGTTCAATTCAATAATCCGTTAAACAAAAAAAATTGGAAAGTAGATTTGTATTTTCCAACAAAAAGAGCAGTCCGCGTATATACATACGTATCTCTTTTCATGAAATATGTAGTCAAATTAAAAACAAAATGATCAACAAAAGCCGAGAGAGCTGTACATTAAACCGAAAATATTATTCAATGTAGCTCGTGTAACCAATCTACATACAATGAGCGCTTTATACATGTATATGTTTCGATCGAGGCTGAGCATAATACATAGCCGCGTTCTTTTTGTTAACATTCAAAATATTCGTCGTTCTCTAACAAAAGTCGAAAGCCATAGCGCTTCAAACATTCTCAAAATTCCAAACTGTGTCCCCTGTATTCCTCACGCTTACACCTTTACCCCGAGCGCTGTTTCATATCCAAGACCCCATCCAAAATAAAAATACCCAAAATGGAAAAAAAAGAAGAAGAACGATGCGAAAGAGGGGGAGAGGGAGAGAGAGGAAAAAGTAAAGCGGTTTCACGCTGGCTGCGTGTGACGCCTGCTAAAGCGGCAGTTAAAAATTATTAATTCCAACAAGAAAAGAGAGAGGGAGAGAGAGAGAGAGAGAAACGGCACGAGTGGGATGAAGTGGGGAAGGGGGGGGGGGGGGGCGAGAAAAAAGCTTGTTCATTTTGTCGCAGTCGTCAGGGCGAGCGAACGTCGTGCGATTGTCAAGCGAGCCGCACGATAATGTCTTTATTACAACTGTCACCCTTGCCGCGGCGTTAGCTTTTAATTGATTCGTCCGCGCGTTACCCGACGCATCGATCCATCGCATCGCAAAATATGTTGTATACAAGAGCTAGACGAAATTTTATGAAGCAGCTATAGCTCTTTTGTTTACGTGAAACGCACCGGACAAAGAAAGCAGCCCAGGCCCCACCCCGAGTGCTACGCGCGATTATGAATCGCTCATTTGAAAAGCTCTTTACTCCG
>UELU01144302.1:0-38851 GCA_900490025.1 Megastigmus dorsalis | reverse complement strand
GGGGAAGGGGGATACGAGGCTTGCTCCGGGCCATCAAGCTCCCCGACTATGCGCGGAAATCCGCCGATTCCTTAATCCGAGCAAGATGTCGCGCCTCGCTAAGACTAATGGCGAAAATGGGAACGAGTAAAACGCAGGAAGGGAAGTAATTACTAACCGTTGAAATAATCGTCTGAGTCTTTCTCCCTTGCTTCCTCTTCCGCTCTTTATCTTCCTATAGGCCTATTCTTCTTCTTTTACTTTATCTACGGAAATTTGAATTACTTCATTGCCCATTTAGTATTGTTTTCCAAATATAATGATTGAATTGATTGATTCCTAGCTCTTGGAATCATGCGTAGGGCGACGTTAAAATGGTGATTTGTTGTGCGAGAAATCTATACATTTGACTCTATTGTATATATGCAGTTTTATTTAAATACATTAAACGAATTTTTTTTTATCTCGTATTTTGAAACTTTATACGAATTCAATTAGGACGTATTTTTTTTTTCATTTATTTAAAGATTGAACCAAATAAATCGGTTTAAAATTTTTTCGAGATAATGTCATGTCATACAAAGGTATTTGCGTATGAAAACATACTAAATTTTAAGTGTATATAACTTTAAAAGAAAAATTAAAGAATACCTCCTAATTATTTTTTTATTCTCTACCTATTGCAGAGGAAATCGTCAATTTCACTTTCCGTTTGCCTCCTTATTATCCAAATCGTATTTATATTTATTTCTACTGGATAATTAGGCGTAAAGATTAATGAAATACAAAGAAGAAACTGTACTCCTTTTTTGTAGCTGTCCCTAGTTCCTCGACTTTTTCATAGTTTATTGTTCCATGGAAACTGAATTTCCCTGGAAAAAGATAGATTAATTATTCCGATCCTTTTTCACATTGTCCATATGTCAATTACTTTTTGAATCGACAAATGAATTTACTTGAACTACTTGAAGCGTGCGTTGTATCGTAGGGCAAGCCAAGAAGTTTACAAAAGGGCCGAGAAACACGTTTTTCAATTTAAAATTATGTGTGAGACGGTGCTGCACACGTATTCATCAATCGTTGTGTATTTTGTACACACAATAAAAGATTTTTTTCCCTATTTTTTTCCCTCCTCTTATTTCCTCTATATACCCTCTCTATCTTTATCGCGATCGGGCTTCTTTCATTCACGGACTCGCTGTCGCTTTCTCTAATTCTCTCTTTCTCTCTGCCTTTATCTTTATCGCTATCCGCTCGCTCTTACTTCTCCCCCTGCGCAGGACGGCGATAGGGCTGTCGGCGAGAGAGAAAGAGAGTCAGAGCTGCATGAGAAGGAGAGAGAGAGAGATACAGAGAGAGAGAGAGAGAGAGAATGAACGAAACGAGAAAAGGCAGTCGCGCGCACAGAGTTACTCTATTCATCTCCTCTCAACCTTTGCGCGCATATTGTTAAATCGGTAAAAAGGACGAGCACTGAAAAACGTTTTGCTGGAAAAGCAGGGACTCGGGGTTTTATTTTTTATACGCTCTGGCCTCTTTCTCTCTCTCTTTCTTGTTTTGTCTTCTTCATTATGTTGCTTCCTTTTTTTTTCATTTAATTTCCTTTAAGTACATTAATGTGCTTGTTTATTCTGATTCTTGTCCTTTTATGTGTCGATGTTTAGCATCTGCCTTTATGTCTATTTACTAGCTGTAATTTGTAGTTAAACTTCACGTACAACAGCTTATGATGTCACTTAAATGTTTTTCTAACTGATTTTAAAATCAAATCATCGACTATACAAACTGATTTTGATTACGCAAAATTACATAAGATCATGCGGTATATGTATGATTAATACTTAGTCCCGATTGAATTGGGGAAAGCAAAAGTTGCGTTAATGTAAAAACTATAGATCAAAGCCAGCATTAAGCGAAACATAGTTCGCTTTAAATGTAAACAAATGTTTGCCTTTCGAAGAACAAAGGCACTAATATGGCAAAGTAGAAAATACCCGCAGGGGCCGGTAAGCCGCAAGGCTAAGAGGATCAGCTGCGGCGGTGAAAAGAACTGTGTGATGAGATTACCATCGGCTAAGAGATGATGGAGCATTTCCTCTCCTCTTTTCTCTCTCCTTCTGCAAATCTGTTTCCTTACCCCTATCGGATATAACTCGCTAAACGTAGTCCCGTGGCCATTGCGTGTGTTTGCGTTGTGCATCCGCGCGAAGGAGACACACGCACCGAACGAGAGAGAGAGAGAGAGAGAGAGAGAGAGAGAGAGAGAACGCGCAAAAACTGTCAATGGCCCCTGTCTGAAGAGAAGGGTGGGAAGTATATACGCGTGACGGGTGAGATTGAGGAAGTCGATGAGCTATGAAATTGAAAAGCTCTCTTGCGCGGTAATCCACGCGCGCACGCGCCCATCGCCGAGAGAACGTCTAGTCCGACACTTTGTTTCGATCAATCGGCCACGTGTAAACGATTGAATAATACCAGCCGTTCGATGCCGTTATGCGAGGGCCAATTGCTCCGTCTACTTCGTGATTCATTAATGCGCGAGTTATTGATTTTACGAGTCACTGGTGCAGCTTCAATTGCTTCATTGAAAAATGGTCCCGGGGGTATATGATCCACATCGAAGAAGAATCCGATCGTTGTGATTAAATATTTCGCTGAGCGCGCTCTAACAAAATATTTAGTTGATTCAAGATTGGTTTAATAAGTTATTATATAAGCAAGCTTAAATAAACTGAATATTTAGTTGTTTCATATAAATATTTGTTAAGGAGAAATTTAACAGAACTTTTAATCACAACGGTCAATCTTTTTCAGTACAGCTTTAAAAAAAACCGCTTACACGGATATCTTCTGATAAAAAATTAACTTTGATCTGCAGCGGTAATTCTTTTAAACGGATACTGAGAATTTCAATCGATTGTTAGAAAATGAAATAGTTCTCAAAGAAAAATCTACGGTTAAAAGTTCATTTCGAATCGTGTTAAATAAAAAAAAATTAAATATTTTACTACTTTCGTTATCGTTAAGACGATTAGAAATATTTTGTAGGAGCATGAAAAATCCATTTCAACAAAATATTTAAGGTAGATGTCCCAGTAACTGAGCCCATTAAGTCAGACGATCTTTGTTCAATTACATTATTTTTTTATATTTTTTTTATTAAAATCAAATAAAATCCTATAATGATACAGTAAGAAAAACGAATTATATGCTTCTATCGCTGGAGGTCGTGTGCTTACCATAATATCCTAATACTTCATTTACTGAGTACAGTAATCGGGACAGGTACCCTAGTTCCTTCAAAGAAATGCATTTTAATTTAAATAACTTTGAAATAACATCCATTAAATCAAAGAAATTGTTTTTCCGTTGCCAAAAAATCCTCGCGTTTACTACACGTGTACTTACATCAGAATGTATCTTATTTACGTAAGCAAAGCAATTCAAAATTCCACGTAATTTAATAATAATGATAAAAAGCTATTAAATGACATCAATTTTCACGGTCGAGAGATGAAAGAGCTATGCAATTTGTCAGAAATTTAATAATCATCTACGAATAAGATAGGGACATGCCATTCCCCTATCACTACGGAAATTTTCTGCAATTGAGTGGAGTCTTTTGATTGCCTCGAATTAAACGATTCCATGGAATGAGTAGCTTACACACACGGGCGCATCATCTAGAAAACAAAAGTAGCGCGTGTCGTCGGATCTTGAATCTTTCTTGCCGAGCAGCAGAGGCGCCGCCGTCACTGCGGAGCCAACAAATCGGCCGAGGTCGTAATTTCGTGTTTGAGGAGTAACAGCTGCTGTAATCCGTCGTCTACTCTCGCCTAACGACGAGGTGGAGGAGGAGGAGAAGGAGGAGAAGGCGGAGGAGGAGGACGACGACGGGTAGGCAGGCAGGCAGAAGTCTCATTAGGCGGCAAAGTCTAATTGTAAATGGTAATGTCCCTCCGATGCAATCCATTGTTCCCGCACACTCCCTCCTTCTCTCTCTCTCTCTCCACACTCTATTCGGCAATTCAAGAGAGAGAAAGAGGGAGACAGAGAGACTCTGGACCATATAGGAGAGAGAGAGACGGCGAGGAGGAAGATCGATTCAGCGCGCGTGATTCGCAGGTCGAGCACACGAAATGGGATTCTCTCTCTCTCTCTCTCGTCGACGCGTTCTTTCACCCTTTCGCTAGTGTACACACCTAGTTTCTCCACTGCTGCTCCTCTCGCTCTTTCTCTCTCTGCTCTCTTTCTCTCACTCTCTTGTCTCTCTTTTGCGCTGCCGATCGCTTATACCCGGAGAGCAGCTACTATACAGCCGCCGCCGCCGCCGCCGCTGCCGTTGCCGCTGCTCCTAGTCGAAGGGAAGAATTTGGTATTCGGGGGACGCTACCGTGTAATGGCACGTCGTTCCAGAGACTAGAATACAACTGTTTATATGTACACACGGGTATATATGCGAGAGAGAGCATATTACGCGGCACGTTCGGTATTCAAATAAATAGGCGAGCCTCGATCTTCTCCTGTGTATATATACGCGAGGCGTCGTACAGTGAGAGGGAGCGAGATGCTGCTCTACATACACATAGTCAGCTGCAGCCGCATGCGCGCAGCTTGTCTCTCTCTCTCTCTCTCTCTCTTTCTCTCTTTCTCTATTTCATTCCCCCTCCCCCCGTCACTCCTCGCCCGTCGATGTGTGCGCGCCTACACGGATACACTTTTGAATTTTTATTCACTCCAATAACGCAAAGGCTACATTATGCACGGAATCGAGAATGCGCGCCTCTTTTTTTTGATACCTCCCTTCCTCTCTCTCTCTCTCTCTCTCTCTTTTCGGGCTTTGCTATACTCTTCTTTTTTTTCGTTCTGGTTCTCTGCTGGCTGCGCGAATCGCATTAAGAATATAAATTTCCGGCTCTAGTGAATTCTTTATTCGCTATTGTTGCGGTTTTGGAAGTAATGACCGCGTCAAAAAGTTTTGGGAATTAGTAACATTGTAACGTCTGTTCGAATAAGTGTAGAATATGTAATAAACGCTTGAAACTTTGTAACTAGCAACGACAAAGAGTCTTCTAAATTTTCTTGATTTATATAAATACACAATACCTGTCGTAATTACAAAAATCCCTAAACGAGTCGAGACACAGGACGATATTCACACTTTCGTCGAGACTCTCGACGCAGCTCTTCCTCGCCACCCAAAACTGCAAAAAGAAAGAGAGAAAGGAAAGCATATTTATACATATATACACAGGACGCCATGCAGGCCTTTTGCGAGCGATAGCACTACAACAGAGGCTTACGTACATGACGGAGCGCAGCTGCCACTATCCGTGCGACGCAGTCGGGGAAACGACTAAATCGGTAGCGGACGCGCGATCATCCGCAGGATGGATCCGCGTAATATATTTCGATGTCCAGATGGGTGGGTGAAGGGTGAGCAAGGGATGAGATAGAAGGGAGGTAAAGCTGTATATGCACATAGCTCGGGGTGCTATACCACTACTGCTACTGGGAGGGGGGAGGAAGGGGACTGCGACATAACTCGCTCGCCGCCGGGCGATTCCGAGTGACAAAACGCGCGGCTGGACCGAGAGCGACTACTACGCCCGCGATCGGCACCGATAGATTCGCGATGCCAGTCTCTCTCTCTCTCTCTCTCTCTCTCTCTCTCTGTCTGTTGGCTACTGCAGCTGCGACGGAGAATGGGAAACGACGATATACACAGACATACACGCGTTTACGGCATAAAGATAGGCGAAACTGTTTTTACTGCCTCGCCCGCTGCGCTGAGACCGGGCGTATTAATGACGCCAACGATAATGTCGTACTGACCGATGTATAGATGTTTTTTTTTGGGGGGGGGGGGCACCGGAAAAGGTATATAAAATCTCTGGGGGGTGGACGTGGCGAAAATTGTTTTTAATGCTGAAGCTGAAGGAAGATAGACATAGTGCGTTTGGAGAGAATAATGGTGTGTGCATGGAGGTCAGGAAAAGTTTTATAAGAACTTTCTATTGGGTGATTTGAGCAGTTGCATCATTTTCTGTGGAATGTATATAGCTTTTGAACGTCAATAGTAATAGAATATTCTCTTTGTATTTAATAATTACATAATAATCTAATACAATGCATATTGAACTGCAGTTAAATAGATATATCAATTATAACTACTTATTGATAATTCGAATTGTCAAAGTTCAAATGCAACTGAGTTTTGAAATAATTAATACTGAAAATTATCCTTGAACAGTTTTACTGTAAGTAATAGTAGATAGAATAGTCCAGCCTGGTGGGTGATTGTGTTATACATTATACATGTATCTATATTGATTTATGTAATGTAAATGTAGTAATGTAAGTAAATATTTTGATATTCTCTAAATAGAATGTGTTTTTTGTATACGCAAGATCTCAATAATTGCTTTATAAGAGTCACTTTTTTAACAGAAGATCTCATTTGCTTTTATGAATTCATAGTGCACATATTGTAAGACATGCAATGATGCAATCTATATTTGTTAGATGATTCCTGGAAATTCGAACCTTGTTGATGTATTATTCTGCCTTGACATATTTACAAGTAAACGAAATAAAAACTTATTTGATCTGGTTTCTTTCACACTTATTTTCCACGAGTTTTTTTTTTTAATATTTTAAATTTGATATGTCTTAAAACTAAGTTTCAAACGTACAAAAATCCCTCCTAGAAACAATTAAAACTTGAATAAAAAATGTTCTCCAAAAAATAGATATTAAACTAACTGAAAAGAAATTCCAGAAATTCAGCCTCTAACTATGAAAGAAAGCACATGAAATTTACTTCATTAGAATGTGAAATGTCTTCATTTTTATGGTATACCGCCCGAGTAGATTGCCCTACCGTATCCGACTGTATCCACTGTCATATATCTTGAACGGCAATAATTTCTGTTGAGATTTATTCAAAGTTTCCGTCACTTTTACGAGGTCGGATCTAGGATTCTTCTTTAAAAACCTAAAGATTCTCTAAATATGAAAACTTATTGATTATAGCTCATTTTTGTATGTAACTACACGTATACTATCTATAATCGTTTTAATCAAAGTATATATACATCGTACAATATGAAGCTTCACATCATAGTTGCAATGTAGAAACTTCCAAGAAATTCACAACTAAATCTGCTGGAATATAGATAGAAATCTATCGGCTAGCAGTGTCGGCATATTAAAGGCCCTCTCCCAATACTCGAGTAATTGACTCGGAGTAAATTACTTCATAAAGGCCATACCCTTCGGACACTTCCGTTTCGTAACAGGCGACAACTTCCGGCTTTCCCAAGGTCCGATCATTCCATCGTAGCTGCCCTCACCTCCACCGCTAAGTTTGCGCAATATATATAGAAAGAGCAAATGCTGCAGCTCTCGCTCGCTCGGACCTCGAACATGCATCTCCACCCTCGCCGCCCTGCGCAGCCACACGCGCGCGTAATAGCACACGGGACCAGCAGCAGCAGCAGCAGCAACAGTAGTAGCCCAGCCTGCATCGGATGCTTTGATGTCGAAGTACGGAACAAAGCTCGCGATAACATTGACACAGGCTTGGTGCGCGCGGCCGGTCGGGGGGAGGAGAGAGAGAGTGAGGCTCGTTGCAGGCGTTATGGATCGATATTCATCTTCCAATTTCCCCCCTGGAAAGTTTTGGCCGCGCGCCATCAACTCCCCCCTCCCCCGTCTCTCTCTCTCTCTCTTTCCCTCTTGCGCGCGTGCTCCGCAAGCAGTTACGAGCTCCGCCAAAGGGTCAAGCGTCAAGCCAACAGCGGCAGCGGCGGCGGCGGCGGTCGCGCGGCGACACACGACAACTTGACCGAAAGAGTTATATCTAGAGAACGGAACGGGAGAGGCTGTACCTACGTGATATCGCTCGGAATCTTTTAGCTCGCGGCTGCGGCCCGACAGAAATGGCTATCGGAAAAATTTCTGCGTTTCTTTCTTTCTTTCTTCTTCTTCTTCCACTTCTTCTTTTCTGTAGCTGGACTTTGGGTCTTCTTTCTCCTCCTCCTCCTCCTCCTCTGCTTCTTCTTCTTCTTCTTCTTCTTTTTTTTTTCCTCCTTTATTTTCTTTGGGAGCTAACCGACTTTCGAAACTTTATCGTTTTGTTGGCGCGGATTCGAGCTGATTAGAAGCCAGTGGGGCTTATAACTTGCCGAGGAGTGAGTGTAGAGACGAGTTTGAACGTTTAGAATGGACAGTTTTTACTGTTGATGCTACGTGAGATGACTTTTTATTGGAATTGGATGCGGCACCGGCTACATTATTTTTTTTAATCGGCTTCTACAAACAGTTTTATCCGCTCTGCTTATGGACGGATTATAAATACTTGTAAATAAGTTTAATTAGCGCCGTGTCTCGAGCAAATTATGCCAGAGATTTAATGGATGATTTTTTTTTCCTATTATATCACTAGTAGATGAACTACAGAGATACAAACTGTCAAGATTCATGTCAGATGTCACGTTGAATCGCGATGGACATTGAAAAGCATCAGTCCTGTCTCGATTACTACCCACATTTCATTTCGCCGTTATAAATTCAATATTATTCATTGCGCATCGATCTGTAGAATAACGACAATTGCATCGCTCTCTTGATTTATTTTATTCGTACAGCCAATAATGAGTCTCAACCAGTATTCGATAAGCCACGATAATATACGAAAATAACAATTATTATACTGTTAAACATTACAAACATATAAGCTTCATCATTTATTGATAAGGTTTATTATATCATGCTTCCTTTAATAATTCATTGGGAAAACAGACTGCTAATAAGAGACACTGAACAAAAAGTAAGAAAGTCGTGCGATTCTGGAAACTGTATACAGAAATCCAAGAAAATAGCTTTTTCCGCAAGCACTTCACCGCTCATTCACCGAGACTCTCGAAACAATCGATCCCCAAATCGTCAGGCATAAACTTAAACTCTCGATAAATTCCAATTAAGCCCGGCACAACTCGCCAGCTCATTTAACGCGCTCGCATCCCGTATATACCTTTTTCACCCTCGCAGCGCACGGGAGAGTCCGCGCCGTATATCCCTCAAATACCCCTCGGAACTCTTAAATTCCCGTAGCAGCATCAGCAGCAGCAGCAGCAGCAGCAGTCAGTGCTCGGGCTTCTCTCTCTCTCCGGACTCGAACGTGTGAGCGCACGTGCTTCCTTCGCAGCTCTCTCTCTTATTCCTTCTACACATCCTCCCCGTGGAGGCCACTACCCATAGCGGCAGCCCTCCATAATCAAATCCAACCCTAACCGCTCCTCTCTCGTTCTACTCTACTCTCTCACACCCTCTTCACACGAAAGGAATGTTAATGCGACAATGCCTCTCTCTATTCCCTCTCTCTCTCTCTCTCTCTCTCTCTCTTTCTCTCTTTCCACTCTCTCTTTTTTTTTCTACTCTATTTTCACCTCTTGCTGCTGGTGCGCGATGCCGCCGCCTATTCCCCCGTTTCTGCTTTTCCTCGACGAGCTCTTACCTTTTCTATATCTCGCGTCTGTACAGTTTTCGCCAGCTTTGCGCGCCGCTGCAAACGAATTTGCGCGGCTGGTGTGTGTAAAAGGCGCGCGGTGTGTGCGCGCAGATCTGCCTCCTCCACCTCCCCCTCTACTCCCCCTCTCAGTGGAATCCCTGAGGATTCTCTCTCTCTCTATCTCTCTCTCTCTTCGCGCTTTCGCTCTTTCTTCTCGCCCCCGTATCTTTTCCTTAACTCCGTTAGGCTCGTTCCCATGTCTTCTCTCGTTTTCTCTTACCATTCTCCCTTTGTCTCTATATATCTTTCTCTGTGTGTCTCTCTTGCTCTCTTAACTCCTCGGCTTGCTCATTTCTAATCGACTATGCTGCTGCTGTTGGCTTGTCGGCGCTTCGCTTCTCTTAGTACGAGCCGTGTAGAAAGTTCCCGCGGATCAAATCTCGGAGAACAGCCCGATGCTGCGATATTTTTTTATTTACTCTCGATAAAGCGATTTCTACGAAAATTCTTATTCAATTTAAAAAAAAACACAACCAACTGTTGATATATATATATATATCAAGCAGAAAACGAGTCCCTTAAGCGCAAAACAATTAATATCAATGAAGGCACAGCACACACGTAAGACGCGCGCGCATAATTGACATAGAACCTGTACCAATTTGATGCTCGGTTCGGTGTATACATATATGCCCGAGTGTTCGCGCGCGCATTCCTCGGAAGCAGTGACTGCTAATTTCAGCTCTATATAATGGAGTGGCGCGTATAACCCTTTGCTGCCTTAACGCATCGTCCTGGAATCATTAATCAAGTGTGCGGTGTGTGTGTGTCTGTGGGACAGAAGCATGCGGTGCGAAGGGTATACAGAACAGAGTCAGCCGCGCGTGTCACAAAGCAAGAACGCGCAAATAATAATGTTATTCGCTGCGGCGGCGAGTGCTCGGTCGCGCACGCAGCTGCGGCTCGCCCGTTGTCTGCGCGCCCATCCTTATTACCCGCGTGATTCTTATGAACCTTGGACGCAAAGTGATGTCAGCTGTGACGCGCACTGTACATATTTTATTCCTCGAGTTAATGATCCTATAAACCCACTTTGACATCCAGTTTGCCGTGAATAAATTTTTCACCGCGCCGTGAGACAAAGCCGTTTTCGATGTCTATTGTTGAATCAACCATCCCTGTATAAAAGCGTTTAAAAATGTATGCCAGTGTAGAAACGGTGACTTGAGCTTTTCCTTTATATTGTATATATCGCTATCATATCGCGAGTATAGACTTCTGTAATAGGCACTTGAATCAACAAACAAATAAATTCATCCACAATTTTTTCCCACGCCATAATATGTCAATAAATAAAAACAGCCGAGTCGCAGCTGCAATTTGCAATTCCTTGAGTAGTCAGCCACCGGGCACTCGCGTCCCCAAAGAGAAAACGAGGAATCGGCAAGTTCAACTTTCGTCCCGCTCTCCCACAAAATGAAGAAAGCGTTCCACTATAGCGAGCGTAAAATGTGCAGCAGCAACCACAGCGGAATTCGAAACGAATTATGGAGCGATAATGGCATTATCGAACGCTGCTCAACTCGGCGGTCTCTCTCTCTCTCTTTCCTGTAAGTTCGATGGATCTAATCGGTCGCAGCTCTCTAATCGCTATGCTGATTACTGGCGAGAGAGAGGAGGAGGAGGAGGAGAGAAGGCTGCAGCACAGAGCGCAGAGTAGAGCGAGGCTCCGCGGTATAGGTGAAAGCTCTCCCTTGGAAGCCGTCTCTCTCTCTCTCTCTCTCTCTCTCTCTGCCTCGAAGTCCATAACTTGGCCGAGCCGCACTATGCACACTCTGGTGCAGGGAGAGAGCTGTTCGGAGCAAACCTCGGGTCGGAAGCCTTGGCCGCCGCTGCACAGCCGCGTTCGCGCGCGCATCGCCGAGAGGTCGGCCCCCCCCAGCATATTTCCCTACCGAACTAGGCCAAAATTCTCTTAATCCCGCATTAACGTACGATGCCGCGAGCGCTTTAACCCCCTCCCCAATCCCCCTGAATATGTGCTTGCACGGACGTATGTGCGGTGTCTGTGTATATAGGAATAATAGGACTCTTTCGGTGTGTTGCTCTCTCTCTCTCTCTTCTCTCTCTCTCTCTCTCGCACGTAAATTTCGTTATGAGCCAGTGGAGCGAGGAGAGGAGAAAGAGAATTATCGTCTGCTCTTACGATGTTGGACCTTGAATTTTTTCAATAATCTAATTAGGGTTTCATATAGCTATGCATTGATTTAAAGAGATACCTCTATGATCGCTAAAGGTTAACAAAAATTCGAAAAATTTGTGAGTCACATTCGTAACTATTAAAAGTATTTGAAATAACGATAAATATTCTTCTATATATATAAAAGATTCACGCTGCTTGAAGTAAGTGTTCAAGTTATGATCCGGAGAAGGAAAATTGAAAATAATAATAGTTTATTAAATCTAACGTTTTGTATTAAATATGGCACGATTTTCCATTGGAACCCTACGAATCATCGTGGCAATTTGACATTTATCTATGAGCATAAGCATTTAATTGCAAAGTCGAAGTAACGTATTGCAATCTCTTCACGCAATAAATTCTCGTCTGCTGGTCTATACCGAATTTTGCGTTCAGAACGCGTATCCTCGAGATTGTACTCTACGATATTAGAAAAATTTCTTCAAGACCAAAAGCCCGGGTTAAAAAATTAATTTGCCTCAATTAACTTTATCATTTATTTTCGTACGCGCGGCCTCAAAAGAAGTTAGTCTCGGCTCCTCAAAGAAACGCTTATTCTCGACTTTTTAATGAAAAAAAAAAAAAAGAAAGAAAAAGGAAGGCAAACAAGCCCTCGACTCCCGCATGAGCTTCTAAAAACTAATTTTAGCCCAGAAAGAAGTAATACAAGCTTATTATTTCTCATATATTAAAAAATGGGAAGGAACAAGTTTGGTGCGCCAAAGACGGTGGCGGCGGCCATGCGCGCACTCCGCGCCTGGCGGAAAGGAGCGAGCGCCGGATGAAAATGAGGAAAAGAACGGAGTTGGGAGGGGGACTGAGGAGGAGGCACGATTTCGTCGCCTGTTCCCGTTTAAGCCTCAAAATTAACTCTCCTTCGATATCACTGCGGTCAGAGATTCACTTCTCATACCCCCGCGACAAAACTATATATGTATATACATGTGTGTGTGCTAGTTCAAACCCCAGTGAGTCGGGAGGTGGCTTTATGAATTTTGAACTTCCGTGTATATATATACTCTCTTACTCTCTCTCTCTCCCTCTCTCTGTAGCTATCTCCTCCTCTTTCTCTCTCTCTTCCGGGCAAACGTGCAAAGGACGGGATTAAAATTCCACGGGAATTCCGGCTTGGCAAGAAACGTTGAAAGTTTGAACTAACCTTCGCTGCGGGACGACACATACCGCGGGTCTATGAGCTAACTGCCGCGAGAAAACTGCACGTGCGGCTCCGTGCGCCCTACCTACGGTTTGAAAACTGTACTGATTACGTAGGTACGCATCGACTGTATTAGAATCAAAGCCCGATATTCATAAGCGCTATTGGTTCGCTCAAGTTGTGTCGATGATCCTAGTATATAATGAAATCTCATATATATATATATATTAAAAAATTAAGCTTTTTCAAGACTTCAATGTTCTGCTACATAGATCGCGAAGAGAACGAGTCATAATCCATTTATACGCATAATAATACTTTTCCAAAGTTTGTTCAAGAACGTGGGGCTACATAGGGTACACAGGATCCCACAACAATAACCTCTACTTTGTGTCACTCTATAGCTTATACTCCCAAACTCAAACAATTCTCCACCACTCGAAGGTAATTGTTTTCCTCAGACTCGCCCACGAGAGCGTCTTTGAAAGTCATTCAGGCGCTCTGCGAGAACCTTTTCGCGCTGCGCGCGCGCGCACACACACACACACACACACCGTCTGTCGTTGATTGAAAATGTACATTCTTGAGATGTGCGAGCGCGTACGTATATAGTCGGAGCAGCCCCATTACTTCGTCACTTTGTGTTCGCTCTCCCAGTCTCTCTAGCTTTGCTCGCTCGACAGCTCGAAAGAACGGTGAATGCGTTGATTCGCGATATTGTACCAGGCCTGATTGACTCTCTCGGCTCCGAGCGGAGCAAGAACGTTTATCCAGCAAGCATATATATACGACGGACCGCCTCCGGGCCGCGTGATGAATTTAAGACTCGACTCGCGACTCTCTCTCTCTCTCTCTCTCTCTCTGCAGTCTGTGTCGCGCGTGCCCCCCAGCTTCTATACGTTGCGCATACTCGACTCCCGCGAAAAGTGCACAGCCCTACCTATAACGCAAGCAATGTTAGGGCACACACAAGCGACTCGCGAAACTATATCCGTTATATACGGTGCGGTGGTCGCGTACCCCCTTTAGCTCTGTTTGCCTTTCCGCCTGAATTAACTACCGTCCACCGAGCTGCATGAGCAGCAAGACCCACATTCCACGGCTCTATTCGTAATTTTCTCACTTTTTTTCGTTATTGATTCGCCCTCGGTCCCTATTCTTACCCGGTAACCGTAACGTTTTATTAAAACTTGTTGTGCCATTTCGTGCGCATAAATAACTGTTACTCGATGTGACAAGAAATATCTTGCACCGTTATAATATAAATTAACAGACTTCTTTTAATAAGGACGATGCAGGCATTCTGGTGTGAATTTATACTTTGATTCAATTTAATAGTTTCTCTGTACTCGGCAATGTGAATAGTACATGGGTTAACAACCAAAACTTAAATTAACTGATACTAAAAATTCAAATCTTTATAAATAATATCTATGTTTCTAAAGATTCTATTTCTTATAATTTACATTACTGTCATATTTTTTAATGGCTAGTATAAAAAAAGTAAATAACGATCGATTTGTTGCGAATTACGACTGATAGAATGGATTTGAGTATATTTCTTTGACAGTATCTAAAAACTGTTTCAACTTGTACACACGTTATTAATATAAAAAATGTACACGTAATATGCGCCATTTACATTACCATTTTCATGGTCCTACGAATTCTGTGCGCTCTCAGCTTGGGCATTCACTCTTTAAATCTCTCCGTCTTGTTCTCTCGCTTTTCTTTATCTTTTTGCTGCAACTTGGCTTCGTCAAGGCGAAATGCTTCACGAAAATTTCGTCGACGGTGCGGATGCCGACGTTAACTAACGAACCATAAGATCGAATCGCGCAAGGATAACACGATCAGCGACAATCCGACAGTATATTAGCTTTGCTTTTCCTTTATTTGCTCGAATGTGAAAGATTGTACTTTTTATTACTGAGAATTTATCTATTTATGTATGTTATATACATTTTTATTGTTTATTTTTTTATTTTAGAAGCTCTTTTAAAAATTATTACGCCTGTAACTAGACATTCAACACTAACATATATTATTATTAACCTTTGAGTAAAAAATAAGTACTTACCTGGATATTTAGAGCATTCAATACAAAAACTGCTTGTTCTATTTCAGTTGAATTTTGAATATTCTATTATAAACTATTGAAGAAGAGTTTAGGATGAATACAATACAGATACATGGGTGAATAATATTAAGATTGATAAAATAAAACAACTAAAGTAAGTGGTAATGAGAAATCACAACGTTTTATTAACCTCATAAAAATGTCTTTAATGAAAATAAAAAATTATCATACGTTATATGTCGAAAGAACCATACAGGATGATGTGTAAAACCTAATGTTTTTATCAGAGCGATGTAATTATTCTTCATCTTCTAGTATTCTGATTCGAAGATGGTAAGAGATTCGAATCAAAAGATTAGTCGCGTCGACAACGTGTACCGGCTGAGATTTCTATTGATTCGCCCTTATTCTCATTTCGTAAAGGGGAATCGTCTTGGATGGGGTCCTAAGTCAATGCACGACGGCTTCGCAATAAGAACTCAGCGTGTCACCCGATCCTCTCACCCCCCTTTACGTTGTCGTTTCTTACCTCTTCTCTCTTCCTCGCTCTCTCTCTCTCTCTCTCTCTCTCTCTCTCTCTTCATCTCTCTCTCCCTCTCTCCCCCCTTTTCTCTTTCTCTCTCTCTCTCTCTCGTTTTTCTCAAGCTCCATTCTCACTCTCAGAGTCCGGGCGGGTGTTTTGCATTTTAAGAAGGTGTCGGATCCCCTTTGCTCCATTCGAGACAGCGCTTTCCTTCCGTAGCTTGCCAGTCGCCGACAAGGAGTCAGGAAAAAAGAACTTGGCGATCTCGGCGTGCTCCCAGAAAGAAGGAGAGAAAGAGCGAGAGAGAGAGAGAGAGAGCGACAAGTGGAAGGGGAGGGATGAGAAAGAAGAGAGACAAAAAGTTAAAAAGAAAGCAATGGAAAAATCGCACGCGTGCTGGAAAGAACAAAAGAGAAAAAAAAAAGAAAAGTAATTCTATGTTGACTCTGGACTCACTAATACTTAAATACTGAAATTATAAACTTTCAAAAGTACCAATCTAACTTTATTTTCTGTAAAAAAAAATAAGCTGGGAATAAAATATCTTGAGGTATTTTCAGAAATTAAACTTTTTAATATGTACTTACTTATTACTACCGTTAAAGCTAGTTTAATTTCATCATGTATATTTAGTAAAATAAAATATCAATGACTAATAAATAGGAGTATAGAGCCTTCCAGTGGTCCGTTCGATGAAACGATGGACTCGTAATCCAAAGGACCCAGGTTCGCGCCCAAAACTCGGCCAACCGATACAAGCACCTCTGTATAATATTACATGGCTTTGTTTGCAAACACACCGTAGACCTCTGTCGCTGATTATCACCGAATGTAACTTGGAAGTATAAATAGAGCGACATTAAATAATATATAAAAAATAGGAGTATACGCTCAATCTCAATGTTAATAAAATTGCTGTTTTCAAATTTGAAAACAGATAAATAGTTTGAGAACTCCATTTTTTAACTACTTTTTTTCTGATTTTAAAATGCGGTTCACTATTTTACCGATTGCAATATAAATGGAGTGTACAAGGTATGCTTACTTAAAAAAATTCAATCGTTTTACTTTATAAAACACATATTTTCTTTATTACAAAACTTGTGCTATTTCGTTCATACATAGCGTTGGGCTAAAAAGACATATCTGCAATAGTAACCCGTAGTGATTAAACGGATAAGCCCCAAAACAACGGGTCACTCTGTAATTTATTGGACTCCGACAACGGGATATCGGTGCCCTATGTCTATCGTGTACTACTGGTAATTGGAACATTTATGAGTCAATCAATCACTCCTCACCCCCTTGCATATAAACGCCTTGCATTCCGTTTCTCCTACTTCTGCTTGGGCACTCACACAATTGCCGCTGCGAGCACTAAAGCTGTATACACGAGGCGTTGATTCTCTTGACCCGACGGTATAACCGCACAACTCTAATCTGCAATTTTCGTGTCTCTGTTGTAGTCCCACCCATGCTGTGGATACCACATCAGTTGGTAGGTGTCCCTGAAGGCTACTCCGTCACCCTTGAGTGTCATACGGAGGCTCACCCAACATCTTTGAATTATTGGACGAGAGAAGACGGTGTGATGATCCATGATGGCAAAAAATACAAAGTTCTGTCCACGCCAGAGAAGCCTTCGTATAAGACGAACATGACCTTGACCATTATGGACGTAAATGTAAGTAAAATAATTGCTCTAGTTACAAAAGTATGAAGCAGTTTTGTAAATATAGCTACTCAATTTTCATAATGTTTTTAATTCGAAAAAAGTAATCTCTCTGTAATTTTACAAATTTTACAAAAAAATATTTTGAAAGCATTAGAAATTGACATGTACACAGTACTAATTATATAATTTCATAAAGTTTAATAAATGCATATTGACTTACACAGGTAATTATATATATATAAATTATATTAATTATATATATTAATTATATATATTAATTATATACATCGAACATTCATATAAAACTTTTCAATTCAACCCTGGTAAAAAATTAAAAATTTTTGTTGGTTAACGTATCCTTCAAATGGAAGCATTTTCAGTAAAAATAAATCTTAAAATCTTATTAAAAATATCTAAAATTATGGTCATATTTTCAGTTGCTACCAATAGAATAAAATGTTCTTATAAAAAATTCATTTTTATCTTTAACAACGTAATAACGTTAGCATGACGATTTTCTTTTTAATATCGTTAAAAATACATCTTGAATAATTAAATTATAATATATTTTACCAAGTAAAAAAAGTTCAAATAAGACATAATCAATAAGATGGATTTATTTTTAGTTCAAAAAATCCTCATACCACTTTAAATCCAAAATCGAAAGTAAATTAAATTCATTTACACATCTAATTAAGAGACCACTTGCGCACTTGTGGTATTACAATTTTCACAGCCATACGAATGCTTTACAACATCTGTAAATAGTTTTGTGAGATACTGAATAAAGTTTTTACAAGAACCCACAATGGTATTATCTGCCGGTGTGATCAACGAAAGACCAATCATTCCTGTTTTTGAGTCACTGTTAATCGAAATTAAGTTATTAAAAACCATAGACACATCACCTTCAGTTTTTGATGCCAAATCTAAATTGTTATCATTATCGGAATTCAAGTCCATATTTAGATTTTTTCTATTAGCTTGCAATATTGTTTCACTATTTATAGGAATAATGGAATCCGTATGATCACGATTTGCAGTAGTTCCTTTATGTTTAATTTGCAGAGATTCCCCAACTTCTGAAGCAATATGCGATTTCGTTAAAGAAGTAGTCAATGCATCACTAGATTTTACTGAGTTTTCTCCATTTCTATATACATTTACGTTTATGCTTGTACTTTGAGTAGTACTTTGACTACTCTTAACTCCATGACTGTTTAATACATCAACGCTGTGTACAGCGCTATCCGTTTGTTCTGTTTTGATTTGTTCTTCGGAACCTCGAGAAGCAATATGTGCTTCTGATGAAGAAGTAGCAAATGTACCAGCTGCTAAAGAGCTTTCTTTATGTGTATTTATATTTGGGCTTTCAGTTTGAGCAACGGCTTGATTCCTATTCACTCCATAGTTCTTTACTTCTATAGTATTGTGTTTAGCGCTTTCAAATTGCTGAGTTTTACTCATTACTGCTTCAGAAACTTGGGAAGCGATATGTGATTCTGAGAAAGAAGTAGCAGATGTACCATTAGCTGCTACATAGCTATCGTGATGTGTATTCAGATTCATTATTTTACTTTGTGCACTGGCTTGGCTGCCGTTGGTTACATAACTATTAACTTCTTGAAAATTGTGTTCAGCACTAGCCGTTTTCTGTAATTCGATTGTAGCTATTTTAGAAACTTGAGAAGCAGCGTGAGATTCCGATGAAGAAGTGGAACTTGTGCCACTAGTTTCTAAGGAGCTTTTGTGATGTGTATTCAGATTCGTGCTTTCACTTTGTGCGTTAGCTTGGCTGGCTTTCACTTCAGGACTGCTTATTTCTACAACATTGTGTGCAGTGCTAGCCGCTTTCTGTAATTCAATCATAGCTATTTCAGAAACTTGAGAGTTAGTATGTGATTTCGATGAAGAAGTAGCAGATGTGCCACTAGTTGCTACAGAGCTATCATGATATGTATTCAGATTCGTACTTTGACTTTGTGCTGAGGCTTGACTGTCCTTGGCTACATAACTATTAACTTCTTGAACATTGTGTTCAGCACTAGCCGTTTTCTGTATTTCGATTGTAGGTACTTCGGAAACTTGAACGGAAATATGTGATTCCACTGAAGAAGTACCAGATGTGCCACTGGTTGCAACAGAGCTATCTTGATGAGTATTCAAATTCATTCTTTCATTTTGTGCGGAGGCTTGGCTGACCTTGTCTACATTACCATTAACTTCTTCAACTTCTTTGTGTACAGTACTGCTCGTTTTCTGGGATTCGATCGTAGCTACTTTAGAAACTTGAGAAGCAGTATGTGATTCCGATGAAGAAGTGGAACTTGTGCCACTAGATGTTAAGGAGGTTTCGTGATGAGTATTCAGTTTAGTGCTTTGATTTTGTGCGTTAACTTGGCTGGCTTTTACTTCATGACTTCTTACTTCTTCAACATTGTTTGCAGTACTAGCCGTTTTCTGTAATTCGATCGTAGCTACTTCAGAAACTTGTGCGGCAATATGTGATTCCATTGAAGAAGTACCAGATGTGCCACTAGTTCCTACAGAGCTATCCTGATGAGTATTCAAATTCATTCTTTCATTTTGTGCGGAGGCTTGGCTGACCTTGTCTACATTACCATTAACTTCTTCAACTTCTTTGTGTACAGTACTAGCCGTTTTCTGCCATTCGATCGTACCAACTTTAGAAACTAGAGAAGCAGTATGCGATTCCAAAGAAGTAGCAGTTGTACCACTAGTTACCACAGAGCTATCGTAATGTGTATTCAGATTTGTCCTTTGACTGTGTGCGTTAGCTTGGCTGGCTTCATATCTGCTTGCTTCTTGAACATTGGGTACAGTACTAATCGATTTCTGCGCTTCGATCGTAGCTACTTTGGAGACTTGCGAAGTAGTATGTGATTCCAATGAAGAAGTAGCAGTTGTGCCATTAGTTGCTAAGGAGGTTTCGTGATGGGTACTCAGATTAGTGCTTTGATTTTGTGCACTAGCTTGGCTCGCTTCATAAGTGCTTGCTTCTTCAACTTTGTGTACAGTACTAGGCGTTTTCTGCGCTTCGATCGTAGCTACTTTAGAAACTTGAGAAGCAGCGTGAGATTCCGATGAAGAAATGACAGTTGTGCCACTAGTTTCTAAGGAGGTTTCATGATGGATATTCTGATTAGTGCTTTGATTTTGTCTGTTAGCTTGGCTGGCTTTTACTTCCTGACTTCTTACTTCTTCAACATTGCGTGCTGTACTAGCCGTTTTCTGTGTTTCGATCGTAGCTACTTTAGAAATTTGAGAAGCAGTATGTGATACCGATGAAGAAGTAGCAGTTGTGCCACTAGTTACTACAAAGCTATCGTGATGCGTATTCAGATTTGTCCTTTCACTTTGGGAGTTAGCTTGGCTTACTTTGGCTGCATAACTGCTTACTTCTTCTATATTGTGTACAGCACTTTCAGCTTTCTGTATTTCAGTCAATGCTGCAGATGAGTTATTAGTTGCTAGAAAGGTTTCCTGACCTCTATTGACTGTTGTCATATATTCATTTATGTGGGTCCCATTGTGTTTGTTAGTTCTTTTGGTTTTTATCTGAGTTTCTATTTGCGAGGCTGCGGTAGACTTATTTAATGCAGTTTTAGCAGAATTATTTTTGACGAATTTCGATGTTTCTTGTAAAACGCCTACAGTTTTAGAATTTGTAAGGAATTCATTAATATCGATATGGCCTTGGACTTGAATGTGGTTGTTGTTGTGCAGTGTCCTATTTTGAATAACAAATAAACTATTATTGTGATGATCTTGATCGATAGTGGTATTTTCACTTTTTTGTTGCACATTTTGTTCATCGGTAACTATATTAATACTCTGTTTAGCGGTTTTATTGTGGACGAAATTACTTTCTATTTTAACGTAATCTTTGATTTCGTTATTCTTTAATGAACACGGAAGATATGCTTTAGCGTTATTGTAAACGGTTTTGTAATCGTTAATTTCAGTAGTCTCTTTTATCTGATGGTCCATCATCGTACATATAACTGTTTGGTATTTACTTTTATTAGTATTAGGTATATTCCTGCTAGCGAAATCACCGGTGTCTTTGGTACCGCTAATATAATAACTCTCTATCATACGATTTGCAGCTACTATGAGATCTTCCGTATCTTTGTGCTTTGTGGATTTGGATTTTCCACTGTTTATTTGTTGGGTTTCTTCTTCTGAATGATTTATTACTGTGCAAGTGATAGTTTGTACCTTGTTTGAATTAGAAAAATGTTTATCCAATAAGTTATTTTTTATTTTATTATTCTCTGAAATTGTTAAATTCTCATTTTGATAATTGATATCCATGGTAGATCGATTGTTTGCATTTTCTACGGAATTTTTGTTCGTGAAAGTCTTGAAGTAATTGCCAGTGTTATTAATAATATTGTCTTTTAAATGAATTCGTTCTTTTACTTTTTTTGAGGGATCTAGATAACTCTTTTTATTTAATTTTTCGTTCTCATTTATTTTTACCGCCTCTTCTATTGAGGTTACTGTTTCATTGCGAGACTTGTTAATAATTGACGCCGATGACGGAAACTTTGAATTGCTTTGGGAGAAATGTAATAATCCATTACTCAATTTATTGATTATCGACGGTTTTTTAAAGTTTGTAACAGTGGCGTTAATCTTTCTAGTGCTGAATATTCCAACTGAATCAAATATACCTATATTGTAAAAATATTATTTTTTAAGTATAAATGAAAATTCTTTGCTTATAATATAATGTAATAAATATTTTGTATGTGTAAATATAAAATTTACTAGTTTAATAGTATATTTATCTGTATTGTTATAATAAGTGAATAGATATTAAAATATGCACTATAAATATGATTGTATACTCTAATATTATAATTAATTTTAATAATAAAGATAAAGCAGTGAAGAAACTCATCACGAAATAATTACTTAATGAATAAGCTATGCCGCTTGGTAATGGTTTTGGATGTTTTATTAAATTCTACTTCTCAGAAATGAAATAAAAATAATTAATTATGTATAATAAAACAATCATTAGTACTTATAAAACTTTTCTGAAATAGTTCCAACAAATTATTAACAATTTTGATGAATCAAATAACTTACCGGGTCTGGCTATTGTTTCATGAAGGACCGTGCAGAGTAGAAAAAGTACGATATAGGAAAATAACTTCATAATGTTCGCATTAAAATGACATCCGGATAAAAAAACTTTTCTGTTTGTTCTCCACACGTCTGATTTGGTCAGAATGTAACGTCGAACTGAATTCAGTCTATCTGCAAGGTATTTATTTAATACTTGCATAATGCGGTTCGCATCTTCGTAATTATAGTATTAATTAAAAGCTCATTAACACCTCTATATCTACAGATCACCTGTCATGATATTGATTAACGTATTTCATTGAAGTGTCAAAAAGTGATGCTTCTTAAAGATTATGGAAATATATATTTTAATGAGTTACAAATACATATTATACCGACAGCAGTACCGATAAAAAATATTTGTAATTATTAGTTTAAAAATACAAACTCCATTTTGATAAATATTTAAAAACAAATAATTTCATTGAAAGTAAAAAAGACATTTCAATCTGTCCAATTAATAATATTAATTTCGTCAGTTGTGCATCAATTTTATGAAATATTATAGAAGCTGTGCAGTGTCCTATGCACAGAACAATTTCGCTCTTGAAAATATACCTGAAAATTTGCGTTTTGAAGCACGCATATATTCGATTCTCGCATTCAGTTCGCGAGAGCAATACAGTAAAAACGCTGCGCGACGGCGTATCTCCTCGAGAGAGAGAGAGAGAGAGAGAGAAGTCGAAAAATTACGAAGCGCCGGCGCTATAGTTTTGGCCCCCGTGCTCGTGTAATGGCATGGTCGCGGCGAGAGTCGAGCGACATGAGAAATAGCGGCGCGCCGAAAAAGCGCAGAGACGCGAAACACTTAAATTCGCCGCGCGCTCGCGGGAACTAAGAGAAAAGCGGGCTCTGCAAGGGAGGAAGAGAGAGAGAGAGAGAGAGAGGAGAAAAGAGAAATAAATGTAGCGCAGTGAAACGATCGCAATCCGCGAACTTATCCGGCGGCGCCGCGCCGTGCCGCTTCTCGCGCGCCTTTTCATACACGGTATAGAGCTAACGTGTCCCCGCACGTCGCCTCCTCCGCTTCCACCACCCGCTCAGACCACCACCGAGCAAAAGCTTGCAAGTGCTTAACGACCGGCAATAAAGCCGTGCGCGCCCTCGCGTTAGAGCTCCTATATGCATCGATATATACACATTTTCGTTGGGTGTTATCGATTCCTTTGGGACACGAGGCTAGATTTGTTACGAGCGCGCCTCCACACAGAAACGTATTATACGCGCGTGTACATACTCGTGTGGTTTGTCGTATGTCCTTTTTCCCGTCTGCCACTCGTGTTTCGCTCTGAGTTTTTCCTTTTCTCTCTCTCTCTTGCTTTCTCGCTCTCTCTCTCTCTCTCGCTCGATCGGCCTTTTCTACTCGGTCCGCTACTTTGTTTCACGGCAATTCGATAAGTTTTAGCAAGAAACAAAGCTGACGTTAATGTCGTAACTTTAATTGTTTTGCAGGCATCGGACTACGGCAGTTACAAGTGCGTGGCGAAAAATCCGAGAGGAGAAACCGAGGGTTCGATTCGCATCTACGGTGAGTTTCTCCTCTATTTTTTTTCTTCTTTTTTTAATGAAATTTCTTCTGTTTTTTTTCTTTTTCTAAGCTGGACAGCTTGTTAACTATGTTTTTGTTATTTATTTGATATAAGAAAAAAGAACATTCTGTCAAATGGATAAAAAGCGTTTAGTATTCGACGCGGATACATATTCGAGAGATCGAAATTTCAACATGACGAGACATTTGACATTCTCCACGTCGCGAATACTAAACGTTATCATAGTCAGTCTTATTTCTATAGATTAGATGATGCCTTAGCTTATTTTTTGAATTGGCATTATCATTTTTCTGACGCTAATAATGCTAAAGAAATATAAAGATATATAGGTGCGTATACGAATCTCGTTAATGACAGCAATCCCTAAATCCTCTGGACCTTATCTTCTAAGTTTTAAAATGACATTGAAACACAGGCCAAACAACGATTACCATTTAATACCCAAGACATTCGTTACGAAGATTAGTAAATATTATCGATATACGAATACTTTCTGTGTTCTTTGATACAGCATTGATGTCCATTCACACAACGCAAACAGAGCCATTCATAATTTTACATTAAACATATACTATAGGAAAAAGATATGGAACTTTTTCACACATTTTATTCGTACGAATGTTCCACCTTTACGTTCGAACTTCGATTAATCGATAAACTCGTAAGAAAGGAAAAAAATCTGAACTAATGATTAAAAGATCGAAAGAGCCCCGTACACACACATATACGTCCAGTGAAACGCTCGCACGCGCCAGCGAAAAGGACCAAAGCGGGATGTCGTCGCGCACTTTGCGGCGAATCCTATACACGCAAGTTCCCGTGCAGAGAGAGAGAGAGAGAGGGACGCAATGGGACACCCACACACGCATGTGGATGCTTTAGAGTAGGTCTCAGCCATCCACGTCTCCATTAGCATGCATCGGTTTTTCGCATTAGCGCCATTCAAATGAACCGGCCGTTTAGCATAAAAGGTTCGGATGCGCGCTGTGGAAAAACGAAGGGAAGGAGAGCGAGGCACTGCACGCGCGCGTCCCAGCTCTTCGCGTTTGACGTGGTAGGAAATGGACAGAACGACGACGACTCTGCAGAGGCCGATATATAGCCTGAGCTATCGACAAACGCGACCCTATCTTTATATATTCGCCTCATGCCCTCTCTCTCTCACTCACTCTCTCTTTATCCGTGTCTACCTGTGTGTGGGTATACATCGGAATGTTCCGAGAGACGATTTGCCGTGCATTCACCGAACACTCAGACGCGCGCCCGAGTGGCTCCGCGAAGCCGACGTCTACCGCTGCGTATGCTCCGGCAAGATTTTTATTATTTCAATTGGAAATCGTTCTAGCGCAAAATCGACTAATTAATATTTCAGATACCGAGTTTTAGACGTATACGGATGTTCGCACGCGCGCTTCTATTCATTTAATTGTCTTTTGAATTACGCGCGCACCCGCACTTGGCCCTGTATATATATATATAATTTTACGGTTCGGTATAAAGCAAGCTTTTCAATATTTGTAAAAAATTCTTCGGCTGGAAATTTTCCCGGTTGTAAAGTGATACGCCCATAATGGAACGTTGCTGCTCCTTTTTTTTTATCTTTACTCTTTAACGTAGAATTTACTGAGGATAACCAGTGATACCGTAAATTATTTGGAAGTTAACATTCAATTTTTTCTATGCTAATTTGCGTCTAATGGTGGCTTTAATATTCATCTTGTTCGCATTTTTAATATTACATTGAAAAATAGAGAGAATATTTTATGCTGGTATCAGTGTGCAATAAACTTGTAAGCTGATCATATAATGACATATATTACGGAATTTTATAAATTAAAGTGATTAGTATCAGATTGATAAAACATTCAGATCTCCTATAAGAAACTCTGCACTCTGAGATTGAAAATTTATAAGATTCAAATCTATGCTGTAAGACGTGGAGATTTTTTTTATCTCTCCTGCAATATTAAAATTCCTTTTGTATATAGCATATGCGAAATTTGTATAAGTGATTCATGTGACTTTTAATTGGTTTTGCAATTCGTCCAAGATGAATTCTTTTAAAAGCTCGACACAAAGGAACCAATTAGTCCCCTCCACTCATCAAAGTCTTCTCCCTTCCGCACAGTCGATCGTCTCAACAGCCCCAGAGACAATAAAATTCAAAAATCCGCATAAATACCATTCGCTTATAAATACAACTCTTGCACAATACAAAAGCCGCCGGAGTATACATGGAACGAGAAGAGAGAGAGAGAGAGAGAGAGAGATAGAAGAGGCAGAAAGACAACGAGAAATACAATTGCAATAAGGACGAATAAGCGAATAATACTTTAAGGCTGCCGCTGTCCTTTAGCCATCAGAGAGGAAAATCCCTTTGGGTTCGTCTACGCTTCTCGTCCGGATAAAGAGCATGGGAGGAAAGAAAAAAGGAATCCTGCGGATAAAAGAGTAAAGAGAGGCATTAGGTACGGCGCGACGGAGAAGGAGAATCCCCGGTATATATAAGAGTGGCCAAAGAGAAAGACGCAGAGAGAGAAAGAAAGAGAGAGAGGGAGAGGGAGAGGGAGAGGGAGAGTGGGAAACAGGAAAATCGAGGAAAGTTGAGCGCAGTGCTACTTGCGCGCGCGGGCGCCTCTGCCTACGCTCGGTTCTTCTTCCCGAAATTAAGTGGTAGCAGTCAGAGATATGTCAGACGAGTTTTATTAAGCGGCATAAAAAAGAGATTTGTCGTTGTACCCGGCAAGCTTCTCCCCCTAGGAGCCCTCGCATTCGCAGAGTACGCAGTTTCTCTCTCTCTCTCTCTCTCTCTCTCTTCCCCTCCTATACGCTCACCAAAAAGTCGCCCACCCCAACATCCAAAGCGTCCGGTGGACGCACGCAAAGAGAGAGAGAGAGAGAGAGAGAAAGCAAATCCAAGGGGTGGCGCGCACTTGTAGAGATATGAATTTATTATTAAGGAGCGTTTAAGGGCCAAAGTACCCGTGTTTCTTGATATTCCCCGCGATTCTGCCACAAGTTTCTCGTTTCTTCTTTCTCCTCGGCTCTCGTTTCTTCTCTCTCTTTCTCTCCTTCGTCTCTCCTCTTCTCTGCATTTAAATCTTACGGTCGGCTAATTTATTCCGTCCTGCGGCGCGAGTCAACCTGCCACGGGACACAAAACTCCATCTCGTAACGACGTCAACGGCGGCCGCGCGACGACAATATCGCATTCATTCGGTCGTTTGCGGTGGAGATGTAGCTCTTACATAATGCAACGAACCGACTTCGCCTCTCTCTTTCTCCCTCGGTTCTTCTGCTCACCCTTAACCCCCTCGTTCCTCTCTCTCCCTCTCTCCCTCTTTTTCCTTGTGCAGTTTGCTCGTCTACGCGGGCGATTTAATTATCGACGGGGCGACGGAGGAAGAGGTTATAGGGGGCACTTTATACAGGACGGTAGAGAGAGAGAGAGAGAGAGAGAGAGAGAGAGAGAGAGAGAGAGAAGAACACGAGAGGTCGGCTTTCAAATTGGGTCCCTCACTCCTCCTTCTACACTCTCCTCCTTTCGCGACGGCAGCGGAGCTATCTTTGATTGCGTCGCTTATTCGCCGCACAAACAGAGGCGCGCAAGAGCCCCCGCGCGTATAGTATATGTATATAGACGGCCACTCGACGTCGCGCGCGGCACTTGAACTTATAACTTGCGCGACGCTGTTGTTTGTTATCTGTATATATTCCTAACCGCGCGTGGCTGCACTCTTGTTTCTTTTACCTTTCGATGCGTACCTACTACCATCTTCTTTGACCTTTCTTTCTGCATCATTATCATTTGTACCAATTGTTCATATCCTGATATTTTGATTAGGTGTTTTTCTCAGAGTTTTGAAAATATCGGAAGACCGATATTGAATTACAAAGCAACGATAGCGTTAGCTGAAATGAAAGATATGAAAGCAAGTATATAAAAGCGAAATGAAAATAAAGCGACACAGTAGATCTAAAAATTATTATAATTTAATAGCTTCAGTTTCGATTCCTCTTTTCCCAATATTTCCGTACACTGTAAAAAATGACATTTTGCGCGCTCGCTTTATCAATATTCTATTCTTATATATTATATACTTCATTACCTGGAAATTTTAAAAATATTTCAATCGGAAGGATAAAAACAAACAGCAAGCTTAATATTATTAAAAGTATATTGGGCATCGTCCATGCGATGCTACCGAAAAAGTCGATTCAGCTACAATAAAAGACTGACCTTAATAAACAGGAATCGATACTCGACTTTGTACACATACACACACATCTAAAAACACACATACATATATATGTGCATTAAAAAACTACGAGCGAAAGAAAATTCTCATTCCTTCAATTTTCAATCGAAGAAACTTTTCAAAAGATACCTCGCTTCGATAAACCATAAAAAAAAGACATTAAGAATACGAGTCCGCGCGAAATTCCGACGTTAAAGTTGATCCGACGCCGCCGTCGCCGGCGTGCATTTCTTCCAGTCCATCCATTATTAATTATCATAAGCATCGATCGGACTTGCCGCAGCAACTTTCCAGACGCGCGCGTATACCGGCGTTACGTTGACCTGTGCTCACCCCTGTCCCCCAGAGGCCTGCGGATGTTTTTTTCGCGTTATATACAGCGCGAGGAAGATCTTTTCCGTAGTCCGGTTTGGCCGTAGCGGTGGCGGTGTCGCTATGGGAAAATCGCCTCGAGGCGCGAGAATTTCCGATACACACAGTGTCCCGTGGAACCACGACTCGCAAAACTCGTCCATACGATATACTATATGTACATTAGCCAGCTGGCCCGAGGCTAAGGAATTTCCCAAGTTTTACCGCAACCAGACCCTTAATAACGAAGTATTTATATAGTCTTATATCGGAGACCGGCATCGAAATTTCGCGCGAGATATGTCGCAGTGAACGCGATGGGGAAAAACGGGAGGGGCGGAAAAAGAAAAAGTGCGAACCGAAAGATGAAAAAGTGCAATTACCAACTCGACAAAGCAATTACTAGCTCTCGCCTTGAGAGCGTTGTTAATTAAATGAGGGAAGTAAACGCGGATGACCAGATGCCAGCCGTATATGCATGGAATTCATTAGCGAAAAATACATTTAATTGTTCTTGTTTTTTTTTTTTTTTTGTTCCTCGCACGAAAGCCTGCAAAAGACGTTTATGATCGCTCGAGATCGCGCGGGGCTCAGCGCGGACCTGAATTTCCCGTACCTCTCGACGGCGGGCTTTCTTGCGCGGCCCCTCCTTTTTTTTTTCTTTCTATTTCAACTTTGAATGAGCGAGATCTCTTGATATTTCCGGAAGAATTTGAAGAACCTCGTTAAAGAATCTCGTTAAAAAGTAGTTTTTCTTTTCATGACGCTCGTTAAAGGTAATTTGATGACCATTAAAAAAGAATACAACATGTACATGCTAATCACTTTCTGATAAAGCATACGCGGGCCTTACTTAATAAATGATTCTCGTGATTGACGGCGATAATTACATTATTCCGAGGTTTAGTTTTAATTTTAGCTCTTTAGAATATATAGATCGTTTATATAACCTGTCGTCTACTCTGACTGAGAGCTAAATGAGTTTAATAGCCGTATTATTTATATTTCATTGCATTATTTTGCACAAATTTTTTAATTTAATTCAAAAGTAGCGTTATTAAATAAATATTTTATTTCATAACATTTAATATTGCCCATGAAATTCTTTATATTGGTTCATAGTTTAGGCACCGACCATACATCTCGTGGCCATTTTAGGTCCCCGCAAGAACCTAAGTTTTTTAGACGTATTTTTTTATGCTGAATCCGAATTTCGAGGGTTCCCGGTTGAAAAAGTGGTAAATAAAAGGTTAAGCTTAAAAAAAAGGTTTCTGCAATGTAATTTTCCTTTATATATTCGTTAATTATATTACATTATTAGCAATAATCTGCACTAATTTAACGAATAAAATTTTCTATAAAGATAATTATATAAAAATTAACGCATAATAAGTACTATAATAATGAAATTAATAAAATCGAAAGAAGATATTGTAATAAAAAATTACTGAATAATTTACATCCGAATTTTGTAACCAATTATCTTTAATACTCATAAAGCGATTACTTTTATTTTCATTCTTTCATACCATCATTGTTATTATTACGAGAAAATCGATTTCAAATATATTCATATATATACATATCACATTGCTTACAACAACTGAACAGTCACTTGAAACCTTTGAGAATGATAAATACGAATTTATACATTACAAAAGTAATTATAACGCTAATTCAGGCCCAAGAACATTGCACAGTTTATACCATTCACACACAATAATCGCTTTCATCGTTAACTTTTCAATCACCCAGCTGACTCGCACACGAAATCAAACCCAAACTAGCGAGGAGCGGAGGCCGCGATGCACGTAAAGGCTTCAAGCTCAACGATTTCCGCCAACCGCGAGCGTTCGTCCGAAATAACAAACCGCGCGCGTCTTGGATCCGCGGCAGGCGAGAGGGGCGGCGGCCAGAGAGCTATTTAGTCTTGCAGCTCTCGTTCGGAGTCCAGCAGCAACCGCAGACCGGCCATAAAAGGCAGCCACGGAAACTCCAAGAGCCCAAGACAGAGAAAGAGAGTGACGAGGGGGGGGGGAGGGGAGGGGAGGGGACAAAGACTCGCCTGTAAAAGCATGGATCATCGGGAGACAAGTCCGAGCTCTCGTCCTCATCGTCATCCTTCTCTCCTCCAACTCTCTTCCCTCTCTATATATACATATATATGAGAAAGTCCGCTGCGGCATGACTATATATACATCTATAAGAGATAGGGGGATGGGCTCGCGTTGAAGAACGACTTTTGGAATGGACTTTTCTTCTCCCTCTCTCTCTCTCTCTCTCTCTCTCTCTCGGTCGGTCGGCGGCTGGCTGGCTGGCCTCTGCGCGAAGAAGTTTGGCAATTTCCTGGGGCTAATCCGGGGGCCGGTCGGTCAGCATTGAGATGCCGCGGGGGTTCGTGGGAGCTGCCGAGAGATCCGCGATCCGACCGAGCGCGGGAATGAGACGTCGGCTGTGCCGGGACTCGCAGCGGCATAGAGGAGCCCAGGCCGAGAGAATCGGGGAGAAGGGATGCTGCTGCTGCTGCTGCTGCTGCTGCTACTGCCAGTGCACACAAACCAGCCACCTACTCTCTTTCTCTCTCTCACTCACTCCGCAACCGACCGCACGAACCAAGCCGGGTGGCTCCATGAATTATACAAGCGACCACTGTTACTACTACCACCGTTGCACTGCACACGCCGCTCTCTGACTACCGTGAAGAGAGAGAAAAAGAGAGAGAGTGAGTAGATGCGAGAGAAGAAGAAAAGTCTCGAGAACGAGGTGGAAGGCGAGGTGAGCGGCGGACCTCGCGAGACCTGCAGAAAAAGAGATGCAGCGAGTGCGTGCTGGAAAAGCGGAATATCCACCTCTCTCTGCAATATGCTAGTGTGTATCTTCCTCTCTCTCTTTGTGTGTGTGTGTGTGTGTACAGCAAAGAGACGTGCGAATTCGCTGAGCCTTCGTAGCTAGAATACATATATGGCAGCGCAAGGATACACGCACAAATATGTATGCGTCAGGTGACGCAAAAAAAAAAAAATACAGGAAACTGATGAATGAATGCGCACATGGATGCTGCACTTGCGAATCGATGATGGCTGAAAATATTTGGCGCACCACCGATATGTGCGTATATCCGGGAGAACCGTTGCCAGGATCAATGTACGCGTCACCTTAAATGTGAGGTTGTAGGAATTGAGTAATGAGCCGATAGCTGGATCAGCCCCGTGATCGAGGAAAATAAAACTTATCAATCCTGCTTTGACTAACTGCTCTTAATTTGATTCATTTTTAAAATGCAAATGGTTTTACGGTTTCATTTTGTGAGATATATACAGTTTTAAGATCGAACCTAAGAAATCAGTTTGGAAATTGGTCGAGATTATGTTACGTCATATTAAACTTTAGCTATACTTACATACATATATATAAAAAAATACAAAATTTAAGCATCTATAACTTTTGCAATTATTAATTTAAAAGAAAATTAAAAACTACGTACTGATTATTTTTTGATTATCCGCCTATTGCAGTTGGGAAAAAACTAGTTTTATTCTCCAGTTTACCTCTCGCTTTCTATTATCTCGATGATCAACACGGATGAAAATTGTCGCCAATCGTATAATACGCATATAATGATGGATTCCAATTGTCATCACCAATCACCCTCGCATTCGCGCCCAAAATAACGATAGGATTTCTCATATTACTTATCAGCATTTTCAGTGCGCATCAAGTGAACCAAAGCATAAACATGTACGGAAACAGCGTCTGTTTAACTCTCGAATGAGCGGTGGTTTGCATCGATCTCCGCAGAACGTCAAGATGATCGTCGAGAGCGTCGCAGCAGCAGCAGCAGCAGCAACAGCAGGCCATCACTGCCAATTTCCGTCGCGGACGCCTGCGCGCGCGGGGCTGTCGGCTTGTTATCAGCTCCCTCCCTTCTCTCTGTTTGCTCTTACGTGTCTCGCAACGATGACGGCTTCGTCAAGACCCGTCAACTCTGTGACCCAAGACGGGGTCGCCTAGCGAAGCTCGACTCGCAGGGGTTGATTTGCAGCTCACACGAGGCTTACGACGCCAGAGCATTCTAACGTCGAAACTTGGCTGGGCGGCCGCGCAAGCGAGAGACCGCGGCGAGTCGAGCCGGTAGGACCGAAGAGAAAAGCATAACCGCGCCCGTGAGCGCACCCAGTCACCCCCAAGTTTCGAGAGGATGCGCGCATTCGACCCGCTTCCGGTGCTCTGTACGCTTTCTCTCTCTCTCTCTCGCTCTCGCTTTCCTACTTCTCTACACCGTAGTCGAAAATTTTGACTAAACTGGGTCGCTTGAGCTTGGACTCGCGGTAGGACCACAGAGAGAGAGAGAGAGAGAGGAGGAGATTGAACAACAACCGGGAGCTTAATGAGAAGTCCGAACTTGATATGTGCGCTCTGCAGCGGGGAAAGTTGAAACGAGAGGCTGCAGACCCGCGGCGCGCACTTCTGAGCGAGCAACTGCACGAGGCCCCATTCCATATATACTGATTTTCGACTATTCAAAGGATTAAACAACGATGTAACGCTCATTGATGAGTTCGGTCGTTAAAATGCGCGATGGAGTCGAAACTTGGCTTCTATACACATCCCTCTCATCCAGTTTATATACCCGCGCGTTTTCCCGTTCATTTTCAAAGTATATGTCTATACAGGAGAGCTGCCTAAAAGTTTTGGCATGAAAAACTAAAAAAAAAAAAACGGCGGGAAGGGGGGGGGGATTCATAGTAGGGGAATTTCGGAGAGTTTCGCGGAATGGCTATAAGCGGAACCACCAGAGCGGTTGAACGTTCATATGACGCCGACCGATATATTCGCGCGCGGTACCGCAGGCGGTTAACGAAAACGTTATTGCACTTGGTGATTGAATTGGATCGCGCGACGATAGCGCGAATAGCATATAACGAGTAACGCTTTGAAATTATTTATTAAGTGGGATTAAACGATGAGGAATTTCAAATTTCAGGGTTATACGCTAGCTGTCTGTCCGTGCGCTGCCGCAGCTGGTATTACAATGTTATTTGGTAACATATGTGTGTGCCTTTCATAATATTAAATTCGTATGGAATGGATATTATCGGAGAGGCTTATACTGTGTCGCTCGAAAGTATACGATAATGTTGACGATTATACGTTGCTTTTAATTTTGGAAACGATTGGTGTACCAATAGTAGAAATTGGAGGAGACGAATATCAATTTTTTGAACTTTTGGATAATGCCGGATTTTTTTGAAGAATGATACCTCGGCAAATGAAATATCGCGTTATAACTAAAAGTATAAAGTTACATATAAAAGGGGACTACCGAAAGATTTCTTTTAATCCTGCGCGATGCGATGAAACACTTGCAGTATAGCTTACGGAAAATAAAAATATTCAATTTTTTTTATAATGGTTGGGTAACATTATAAATGTGAAAACTGAACTATTAGACTATCTAATATATACGAAAATATGCAAATTATGACAAACTTGTTCATAACTTTGTTATGAATTTAAATGTTTTCTTACATCTTGAACAAGGGTAACGCGTTAACCTTATATGTATATCCTCTCCTATTACAGAAACGTAGGGGTTTTCCTTCTTTATAGTCATTTGGGGCTGCTGAATTTATGCCGAGCAAAAAGAAAAACTAATGAATACAAACGACGACGCGTCTAATAAAAACCACTTTGAAATCCAGCCGCCACACTTTCGACATACATCACTCACGACTCTAACAATGTTGCAGCCCTTGATTAATGATTCAACGGAGGGTCCCACCATCCTCCCGATGCCTCAAGACGCGCAGAAAAAAAAAACGTAGCTGAAAAGAAAACGCACGAGGTAGAAAAAAGCAGCTCTATAACTACTCCCAGATTCATTTAAATCGCGCCAGCGCACCAGTGAAAGAGAGAGAGAGAGAGAGAAAGAATATCCTGACGGTGGGCGCAGCTGCGTGTGCGTATATACGCTCGGCCGTAGCTCACGAGTAAGAAAGAAGAGTGTAAAGGCAGAAGGACGTAGCGAGAGTAGGAGTGGGAGGTGGAGGTGGAGGTGGAGGAGGGAGCCGGTGTGGGAGAGCAGAGAAGCGAGAAAGGGCGAAAGACAAAAAGGGAGAAAGATGGAGCCGCTGACGTGCTGTAAGATTGATTGGAGTCACGAGATGGAAAATTAACGGTCTGGGTGCGCGCGTGCTGGAGTATTCCGCGAGAAGGAGCGAGAGAGCGATAGCAGGTGGGGCCAGGAGGAGGAGAGAGGGAGAGAGTGACAGCCGCCGCATACTAATCTGCACAGCCCTCCTCTCCCCTCGCCTTGCAGGCACGAGAAAGAGAGCCGAAGGAGCGAGAAGACGGAGAAGAAGGCCCTCTATATATACCTTCGGACAGCATCGCATAACCTCTACCTGCCATTTTCTTCCCCCCCACGCCTGCAGCCTTCTTTTGAGCTCGCCCTTCCCTCCCCCGAGCGCGCGAGCACCGCAGCCTGTCCTGCATACTAAAATTCACCCGCGGCTTGTACATGGAGCGCGAGAACGGCAGCCTTGCCGATGCCTGCCGCTCGGAGAGAGAGAGAGAGCTGCGAGTGGGTTCGGGTTTAGACTTTGACATTCGTCAACTTATTTCTCGTGTGTATCGGGACGGAACCGGATCTTCTGTATAGTTGGCCTCGAGTACTTTTTTTCGGTTTGAATCGTGGCATAATTTTACGCATGACTCGAAATTATATCTTTTGATTTTGATGAGAGACGATGAATGAATAATTACATAGTTTTTCGTATACAGAGGAATACTCTTGAAGGAGAAAAAAAAAAGAAGTGAATGACCATCCTTGAAAATCTGTAGTCACCATCAGCTTCACTTCCATGAAACTGTTAGTATTAACGTATTTAATTAAAAAAGAAAAATTTAATGAAGAAAGTTTACGAAAAATTTAACCAATATTAATACTCAACTTATAATTAACTTCTTCCTTGCATTCTTTGACTAATTTTGAAAGTTTAATTACACATTTTGATTGGGTTTGCCAGAAATTTTAACTGATTGAAAAATTGATTTAAAATAAACGATATAAAAAATTCCAAAATATTTTAATTACGATGCATATTTATTGCTTGCATTAAAAATCGACCTTGATTTTAATTAATATACTACATGAAAATTTAAAAAAGTAATTATTATATTAATTTTAATATGATATAAAAGAATATAATATACTAAATGAATTAGTATAAAACATTTTTATAACTAATATAGAAATTTAAAGTAATAATTAATACTATTTTATAAATATTGTAAAGAAAGTTTAAATTATATAGCAAACTTTTAGTTGTCTAAAGAGAAACTTGTAGAAATAGTTTCTCCTTATGAAAAATAATTTCATAACTTTGTTCGTTACTTAGCAAGTTTACAAATCTACTGTGTAAGTACAAAAGCATACGATAAATAAATTAGTGTTTTTTTCACGCTTATTGAATCTTTTGCAAGTCTTTATTAATACTATATCAATCGAATTATTAAAATCAGATTTTCTATCAATATAAAATTGAATAATACAAAGTATACGTATACAAATCCACACGTGAATTTCGTACGCTGAAAGCGAAATGTGCAACACAGTAATAAACGAATTGTCTTAAATTCCACGTAAATCTATGAAATATTCATATTCTTAGGGGGTGAAGGGAGGCGTGAAATTGCATAATAATAGACCAATGCGCAAGTAGATCGCGAAGTCGCCGAGAGCACACCAGGTAAATTGTTCCTCGAAATAGCTTATCACGTAGTTGAAAATAAAGTTAGGTAAAGTGAGAGGGTCAGGTGAGAGAGAGAGAGAGAGAGAGAGAGAGAGAGAGAGAGAGATAGAGCGGTCAACAACTCGGCACTCACTCGCGCGTCGAAAGTTGCGGGTAAAGAGCAGCCTCTAGTTATGTATGAATAATAATAAAATGGCTAGACGTGAGAAAATGGTGACGAATGTACCTGTAGATGAGTCGAAAGAACAAAAAGTGTTGGTGTAAATTGTAAAGACAACTTTTTTGACTCGGAAAAAAATTGACTGCACAAAAAACTTTTGTGGATCGTGCATTATATACATATGTACGTACACCACTGAATAATTTTACAACTATGGAATTTTAAAGAAAACATAAAATCTTCCTTGAAAAAAATCATTAAATTATAATTTTTCATCACCTCAAAGAGCTGTTTATCTTTTTAATTTGCAATTATAATTTGATAATACAATAATTAGAATAATTATTGTTGAAGCGGGAGCTAATCGTGCCTTAATAATCTGAAATATTACAGCATTTTCTAATAATGAAATAAAATGTTTTTTCAACCCTAAGAACAATGCACAAATTTCCTTAACTGCCGGCAAATATTACAATGGCGCACAATCAGCCTAATGCTGTCGCGTAAAATAAGCCGTCCATGAAGCAAAAAGAAGCATTTCGAAAGCTCTAAAGGCGCGAAAGTGGTCACTAACAAAGTAATGGAAGGCCGCAACAGCTAGAAAAGTACACGGAAACAAAGAATAAGAGAGGCCTGGCGTGTGTGAAAGAAAGACACACGCGATAGTCCATAGTAGAAAACGACTTAACAATGCAGACAATTATCTACCCGCGTGTGGCGTTGTAACTTGCATTCGCGAACCGTGAATTGCCACTCGCGGCATCAACGGTCTCCGCGACGCCAGCGTCCCCGCACCGGTTAATCAGATTTGCACGGCCGGAATAATTCGTTTGCGCGCGAGTTCGTTCCTCTCTCCCACTCTCTCTCTCTCTTTCTCCCTCTTTCTCCCTCTGTGTTGGTCGAGATGGCTGCATATCGTCTATGCTTGTCATCCTTATATAAATTTATCAACAAGTTGCCGTTGCGAGCGAGTCGACGCGTTCAATTCTGTCTCTCGACTTTATTCACTTAAGGGATCATTCATTCAAACGCATAATTGATTTGTAATTGTTTAGGCTTTTTAGTTTAGCGGTTGCGGCTATTTAAATGGAAATTCTACTCATTCCTTATGCGTTATTGCATTAATGTTGATTCTTGTATTATAATTGCGGCCTTATTCTAACTTTGAAGAGTTGATTTATGAATGAAAAATTGAAAATCTAATACCAGTTCGAGTGACTTAGTATACGGCTCTATGTACTGAGTGCATTTGAATTTATAGCTGTCTGACAGAAGTCGGCTTTATCTACTAATTGTTCACAATAACGCAATATTTGTCTATACTAAAAACACACGCGTGTTTTGTATATAAAAATCAGATTCAAACTCTAAATTGATCCAGCCAACTCGAACTACCCACGATGAAATCTTACCCAACTCAATTCAGTATAACAGAAAGGAAAGAAAAAAACAACAAAACACAGCTGTGCAGCAGAGAGCAGCAGCTCCTCCCCTCCTCGGAAAGAGTGGATTTCGCTCCGTGCAGCAAAATACAGAGAGAGAGAGAGAGAGAGCTCGTTCGATTAGAAGATGAAATCCGTACAGAGCCAGAGGAACACACGATAAACGAAGCATTACCTCGGTGCGTCGAACAAGCGTATATACACTAAATCATGCTCGTATATACGCGGGGAACGAGGAGGCAAGACGATTGGCTCCGTCGGCGCGCAGTGCCCGAACCATCCTCGCTAATCAAATCTGAAAATGCGCTAGCACAGGGAGGGAGGGAGGGGGGGGGGGGGGGGGGGGGGCGAGGGACGAACTCCGCTATATTCGCGGAAGCAGTAGACGAAGGCTACGTATTTTTGCTCGTGCGGCTCGTATAAAACTAATGCGCGAGTGAGCGCGGAGAGTTTGGGAGCTAGCGGGGAGGATTGATCGGCTAGACGGCAAGTCGAGCGGCAGGAGCCAATCATCAATCAGCGTGGCAAAGTTAAATGGCGGGGACAACGGGTTTTAATATCTCTTCACTGCTGCTGCTGCTGCTGCTGCTACTGCTGCTAGTGTGCTGCTGCTCTCACCCTTCCTCCTCCCTTTACTTCTATGCACGGAGAGTAGTTGGAATGAAAGCTGGGCAGAGAGAGAGAGAGAGAGAGAGAGAGAGAGAGAGGGAGAGACGGAAAAGTGCGCGCGCCGAAAACCTGCAGAGAGAAAGAGAGAGAGAGAGAGGGAGACAACGCGAAATAAAAGTTGGCGCGATAAATCAAAAGTGAAAAGTCGCCGTCTAACTGCACCTTCTCTCTCTTTCTCTCTCCCCCTCTCACTCTCTCTCTCTCTCTCACTCGCGTGGGCGCGCAGGCTCACCCCTTTTTCTGGCTGTCACTCGGTACCGCGTGTATATATATATATATATATATAAAACGTTGGCTGCAATTTCTGCACCTCCTCTGCCCCCTCCCCCCCCCCCCC